>BJCM01229539.1:0-13162 GCA_018326385.1 Flaveria bidentis
AAAATCCGAAATATTTAATAATTTTAATATTTTATAAAAATATTTTGAATGTTTCGGATATCCGAAATATCCTAAAATGCTCAAAATCACTATCCGAATCCGGAATTTCGAATATCCGAATTTCACATTTAATATTTTTGAATCGGCTAAAAGCCGCCTAAGTATTAATACGATAAACGACTTAAAAGCAACTTTGGCAGTTGAAGCATAAAGGAAAAACAACAAAACATTGATAGTTAGCCGCCATTCAAACGACATAAAGATCTAACAAGACACGTTCCTCAACATTGAATAATTATAATAGCTATCCATTTATAATTAATATAGTCATATTTTATTACTATAAAGAGTCTAATTTGACGGCTTCGACTGGAAAAGTTGTTGTAGAGAGTTAAATTCTTTTAAAGTAATCATTAAAAAAAATCTTCTTGTTAGAGAGTTAATTGTATTTTAGACAATTTATAATTATAATTTATGCACTTTATGAATATCATCAAATCTTAGCTCATGTTATATTGTTATTGTTGTTATTATTATTATTCATATTAAGAATAATAATTTTTTTTTTGTTATTATTTATATTTATAATGATATTAGTATTACTATTTACTATTGCTCTACTCCAGGACTATCATCTAACTTTCGGTGACCTTACAAGTAAATTAAGTAAAATATATTAGAGGAAAATGAATATGAAACTTTAAGTTTAAAGTCAATTAATGATGTAGTTTTAATGTTAATCTTAAAAAATGATGTAGTTTTAATGTAGTTTTTAACCTTAAAGTTCATCAATTTTCTTATCATATATCACGTATATTAAAAAGTGTAAATAAAACAACAAAGTATATAAAAAGATGGTTAAACTGCCTCCTTTAAACAATTTTAAAAATATCACGAGCCCTCTGTCGCACACATCTATCCAGAAGCATAGTTCGCCGGTTCCACCGTATTATAATAATTTGAAAACAATCTTCACATTTCCCATAAGTATTTATCAGTAGTGACAAAATTTGGTAAGCCTCAATACTGATTGTCACCCATGACCCATCTATACTTTAGTATTTTTAATGGATATCACGTTACCCACACTAACTTTTCCGCCATAAAATAGATACGTATAATTAAAATAATGATCAATCAATCAATATATTTATATTGTAATCTTTTCGGCATAAATTCCCTTCTTTTACACTTTAGACCGTTGAATATATTTACTAAAGTTAACAAAGTTGACTGATTATTTGTCTTGGTCGAGCAACTAGGAGAAAAAACGAACATTCTGATCATATTCATAACATATTTATAATTTATCATCTAAACAAATTACAAACTACAATTCTTCAATTCCTATATAAACACGATGTATTCTCTTAAATCAAGCATAAGTTGTATAACCAACAAAAACTCAAAAGGAGAAGAGCAATTTTTTTTCGCTAGAATGGCAATCATTGACGATTTAGAGGCCGAATACACTTACGCAATGCAACTTGCTACTTCCATAGCATTGCCAATGGTGTTGTTGAATGCAATCAAGCTCAAGATTCTTGACACTATAGCAGAGGCTGGTCCGGATGCCCAACTCTCGGCCCATGAGATTGCGACACGCTTGTTGATCTCGAACGATGATGCCCCCAACAAGCTTGACCGGATGCTTCAATTACTAGCTAGCTATTCAGTTGTCACGTGTGCCCAAGGGGAGCATGAATCTAATCCGGTTAGAGTTTATGGACTCGCACCTGTCGCCAAACATTTTATCCAGAATGAGGACGAGGCGTCATTCGGTCCAATGATGGATTTGGTGCAAGATGAGGTGACCATCAAGAGCTGGTATGTTCATATTACATCATTCTCATATATTATTTTAAGTTTGTTTCTTACGTTTTCTATGTTGTTTTTCTTTTATAAAACAAGGTTTAAACTTAAAGACTCGGTAGTCGAAGGAGGTACTCCACTTGATAAGGTTACAGGAATGAAAGGATACGAATATATGGCATTTGATCCTCGGTTCACAGGGGTTTTCAACAAGGCCATGAAAGATACTTCTACGATTTTAATAAAGGAAATTCTAAAAGACTACGACGGCTTTGATAATGTCAAAACTTTGGTTGACGTTGGAGGTGGTCTTGGAGGAAACCTTTTTATGATTGTATCGAAACATAAGCATATTAAAGGCATTAATTTTGATCTACCTAATATGATACGTCGTGCACCACAACTTCCTGGTATGTGTGTTTTATTTTATTCTCATTTATATTTGTAATCTCATATTTTTAAAATTATATATGTTTCAGGTGTCGAACATATTGCAGGAGATATGTATGAGAGTGTTCCTCAAGGTGATGCCATGTTCCTTAAGGTAAACTATCTATCTATGTGTCTATATACCTACGTCACAGACATATATTCTTGGAAATGGTTGCTTCATGATTATATATACAGTAACTAACAAATTACAATATAAATTATTATAATACAGTGGATCGTGCATGGTTTTGGTGATGATGATTGCATAAGATTCTTGAAGAACTGCTACAAGGCTTTACCGGATGATGGTAAGGTAATTATAGTAGAAAAGATTGTTTCTTTTCTACCGGATACAAGTTCTTCCACAAAAGCCGACAACCATCTTGATGCACTCATGTTGACTCTAACACATGGAGGAAAGGAACGCACTGAGGAAGAGTTTTTGAAACTGGCTATAGAATCAGGGTTTAGCGGCATGAGAAAGAAATGCTTTAAATGCACCTTTTGGGTCATTGAGTTCTATAAATAGAACCGGGTAATACTATCAATTATACAAAAAAAAAAAAAGAAAGATATATTTATGAATGTGTACTATATCTCTCATAAAAGTGTGATTGTTTTTTTTCAGAGAAATAAGTGTAAGTTTTTAAGTCAATATTGTGACTTTTCAATTGTCATTGATAAAGCCAATTATACATTGGTGTCGTGTTCATTTTGATATATGTCACAAACAACAAATAATTCCTCAATTATATGAACACATCTCTTTCTTTAGTTGACCAATAAAAAAAGTGTCGAAAGAAATATAATAAGGGTCAAATGCCCGTCCGTAAATAAATGGCACAAAGAGGCCACTAGAACTCGAGCTAAAGGCCCACGTAGACTTTTTGGGATGCATTGACACTTTCTTAGATACAGATAGGGAAAAAAAACTGTCACATAATTTAAGTCATTAAATACTCGCCATGTTTTAAGTTACTAGGTTTTTATCGGCCTGTGTGTTACTGCGATATCGTACATGGCACAATTGACTTGACTTGTCTCCCTACTAAAAGCAATCAAACCGTAATGTAACTCGATTTTGTACCGTTGAACGAAAACGTATTATACTTGACCCACCTCTTTTCCACATAAAATTATGTCAAAACGTAGACCAAGTTAAAGTGTACATGAAAAAGCACATAGATTACGATAATCCTAACTCGGGTTTATACCGTCGAATAAAGATATTTAAATCTGACTCTACTCATATATGAACAAAACTTGCATTTAAAATAGAAGTGAACTTCAAAATGTTGATCATTTCAAAGGGTATATAAAAATATGCATGAAACTTTTTATATTTGATCCGACTCGTATTGACACGTACCAAAAAGTACAAAGGTAAGAAATTAGTTTTTTTAAGTAGATATTTTACTAGGCTAAACTTAGAATGTTAAAAAACTTAAAAGGGTCAAACTGACTTGTTAAAGTTTTCTAGTCAGATTTGAATTTAATAAACAAATATAATTTAATAAACATCAATAATCCTTAGCCCAAGTGTTTCTAGTATAATTTTAAGCAAAAATGTTTAGGTTGAGCTAGTGGGTTCTTTTTATTACTTTTCACAATTGCAATCCCAGCGGGAAAGCAGATAGATAAATCTGATTAAGACAACATCTAGAAAAAACCAGACATTTCCTAGAATACACGAGGGTTGGGTGAGAACACCACGCCCCTAGACCACATGGTCTTTCTTAGCCTTTTCCTAGAGGAATTTCATTAGGATCCATTGATACCACAATCCACTTTTCAACCTCTTTTTTCTGAAAAGACGAAAATTGGAAAAAACTAGAACGACATCATGTAAAATGAGAAAAAACTAAGATAAACAAGTGATAATGGGAAAAGCTAACATATGCTGATGTGCCACATAAGGAAAAACAGAGAAAACAAGATGGTTATCATTGGCTTAAGAGTAATTTTGTTGCTTATATGACCATAAATTTCCCTATGAACACATATTTGTTAAAGAGAATATCATAAGAGTAATCATTCTAGGATGATAATCATTCATGTATGCTTATACATATATAGTTATGTCAAAGAATACTTATGCATATATGCAAGTGATACGTGAACTAATGGTTGCATACAACTTTTGCTCATGTATTTGATTACTTTAATAGTTATGGCTAGAAATGATTTAATACATGAAAACCAACACATTATAACTTTTCACTCTCGTATCATCCACATAAACTCAACAAACAAAATTAAACTAAATTAAATTCATGCGGACATGGACTTGTGTACAATCTATTTTTCACATATACGAGGCAAAAGTGACAGTATAATACAAGAGCTTGCCATTTTAATACATGAAGTTTACACAATGAGTAACATAATTGACAACTCATGTAAACACACATAGGAAGAGAAAGAGAGAGAGAAACATTGTTTTGCATAAGTGTAATTAGTATTCTTTCTTTTGATTTTAGTCTATATTACTCTTTCCCATAATTTCATAGTATGCCCTAGTAACTTGATTCTTTTGTAATTTTCACAACATTGTGTGTCCCTTTTGTTCTTATACAAGGGGACTACAACAGTAGTTCTCAACTAGTATGACATCTTACTTGATTCGAAAATAAGGTTAAACAGGGTAGTTGGTGATTCCTTCCTCTCCTAGACAATACCACACCTTAATCAGTATGTTGTCTGTGCCTATCGCTTTAGCCCTTCCCATTTTATTAAGTGCTATCATCCTCTCTTCATTTGTGATACGCTTACAATATCAATTCTTCCGTTGTATCCTTTAGGGAGTAATGAGGTTGTCCCCTGTGTTTCTCTCTCTCTCTCTGTTTTATCTTTCTCTCTCTCTCTCTCTCTCTCTCTCTCTCTGTTTCCTTGAGCTCCCTTGCCATTAAAAAGATTGTGGAAACATGTCTGTCATCTCAACTTTATATCTTAGTCCTTAACTAGAATTCATCCATCATCACCCTTTATATACTTAACTACCCTTAGATATTGCCTCCTACGCTCCCTAGCTCTTGCTATCTTAAACATATCATGCTTTCCTTCCATTTTCTCTTGTCGGCCATACATTTGTCCTTAAGCACTGCTCTTCATGTTTTCCACTGGTTTTTTTTGCTTCTCTTTTAGTGTGTTTGTAATGTTCTCTCTATCTAACTTGCTTGTCCTCGTCCGCGCACCTTAAAGGCTCCTTAAAACTCATTTTCTTTGCTCTTATTTAAATTTGTACATGCTCATTCCATCACCAAGACTCTTTAGATCCACTTAAGTTTGTTGATTTGACCCCCGAGAGTTTCTTTACCCACCCGCGTGATAATGGTTGCAATGGCCTCCCACATCTTATTAGTATCCTCACTCAGTTGCGTTGGTGTTTTCGTGAAACCTAAAGGAAAATATATTAAAAACATGTTAAAACATATAATTTAAATAAAATATGAAAGCTAAATGGTTTAATTGGAACACTTTTTAAACTTAAGTGGCTTAATTGAAAATTATTTAAGACTTGGTTGCTATTATGTAAAGTTATCCCTAATAATAATGATCATGATAATAATATAAATAATAGTGATAATAATAATCATATCAATAACATTATTATTTATTATAAGCGTATGATTATAATACAAAGGTAATTTAATCTAAAAACCTAAAATGATTTTGGTCTTGACATGTGTCATTCTTTTGTTTTAATTGAGAATATTTTGGTCGTTGTGTTTATTGAGATAGTTTTCATCATTTGTTATATTTATTTATCATTGTGTTTTACATTTTATATAATTTTGTGTGATTTTGTCTTTGTTTTTTCTATATATTATCACTACTACAGAAAAAGGTATTTGTTACGGTCAAATCCGTAACGAATCCATAGCAAAACAAGTGTTTGCTACGAATTTGCTACGGATATGGTTTGTAGGTGATACTTTCGTCGCTAATTTGTTTTGCTACGGATTTTTGCTACAGACCAATATTTGCAACGGGTTTAGCTATAAAAATTGGTTTCGCTAATTTAACTACGCATTTGGCTACGAATATTTGCTATGGAGTTTGCTACGGAGTTTTGTTTGATTTTAGCTATGAATATTTTGCTATGGAAAAGTTTGCTATGGTTTTGCTATGAATTTTTGCCACGATTCTGCTATGGAAAATTTATCTAGGATTTTGCTACAAATATTTGCTATGAAATTTAGCTATAGATTTGCTACATTTTGGCTATGGAATTGGCTACGAATTTTGCTATGAGTTTTGTTATACTTTTGCTACCAATCTTGCTATGGCTTTGCAATTTTTTGCTACGAATTTTATAAAAATATTGCTACGAGTTTAGCTATGAATTTTGTCTAAATTTTTCAAAAGATTTCTTTTTTATAATGTTATTGAACTTTTTCCTATAAATGATATATGCCACAACTTTTATAATATATGCAAACTCCTTCCTTAACTTGATGGAATGTTTTGTGGTAGATTTTGTGATAGCAATCGAAGTTTCTCACTCATTTCAGCATATAATCTTGTATTTTCTTCAATTTTCTGCATCATAACATTCTTCTCTGCTTTATCACGTTCTAACTCAGCTACTTTTTCTTTCAATCTTTGTACCTATAATAAATAAATTAGCACATCACACTCATAACACATTAATATCAAATACATTAAGAACTCTTAATTTTAACAAATTACAAATATTTGTTTTCTTAATTTTGCTAAGGACTTTGCTACGGATATTAATACTTATCATGTATTATTTTCCTAGATTTAGGTTTTGCTACAGATTTTACTATGGATTCTTTTGACGATATTTTTTATCATAATTTTTAATCTTATATTTTTTTACTTTTTCTACGAAATTTACTATGAATTTTATTAAATTATATTTTTAATGTTAATTCCTTAGTGTTGCTATAGATTTTGCTACGAATGTTGCTAAACTACTTTTAGTTATTCTTTTTCAACATTTATCTCTTGAATTTGCTATGAATTTAACTAAATCATTTTTAATATATTTATTCTAAAACTTTTGCTATGAAATTTCTTACAGATTTGCTATGAACACATTTAGCTATGGTTTATCCGAAGACAAAGCGTAGCAACATATATCCGTAGCAAACCCGTAGCTAATCCGTATCAAATTTGCTACATAATCTTTCCATAGCAACATTCCGTAGGAGATACTTGTTTTTGTAGTAGTGATATAAATTTGTTGTTATCTTATCATTATGTATTGCAACTAGAGGTACAAAATGATATTATTTTACCAATGTGTTATTCAAAGCTCATTGTGTCTAGGATAACACAAAGATAAGTAAAAAACACAATGAGCCATTTTATCATTGTGTTTTACGCTTTATATCATTTCGAGTTATTTTATCATTATATTTAATGTATTAGATTAATTAGTTATTGATTTCTCATTATGTTCTACATACTAAGTGTAGTTTCATAATTATGTTTTTATTATAATTCAATATTCTAAAAAAACTCAATAGTGTTCAGAATAACATGATAACTAACAAAAATACATAATAAACTCCATTAAAAACATAATAACGAATAAATTTCATATGAGCTAAAAAGTGTAAAATATTAATTTTGCATATTGATATTGAACTTATATTAAAGGAAAAAACACTAAGTTTTACGGTGTAATAAAAAAAGTCGTATATAAAAGTTACGAACGTTATAAAAATGAAAGAACTTATAAAAACTCAACAAAAATGACTATGTTTAAATTTCTATCTAACAAACTTTTTCTTTATAATTTGATCTCAAATATTTATCGAGAAGATTGACTGTTAAGATTTCTCTTACACTTTTAAAAATTATTATTCTTTCTATTTAAACCCCTTCCTAATAATAATAAGCAAAATAGATGTTCTTTGATAAATAGTAATCATAATAATTGTATTAGAAAATGGTATTTGTTTAATAAAAAATAATCATAATTGTACGTAATTTAACTTTTTCTAGCGATGTATGATGATTCATTACGAAGAAAATACCAATTGACAGACAAATTAAGAGTGTCACATAAGTAAAATTAGTGCCAAAGAATACCTATCCAGAAATCAATGGCGCAAAAGGATGCTACTAGAACATGAAATGCCCATCCATGTAGACTTGTTGGGCTGCATTCACCTTTTTTTGTTTTTTTTACTTTCAGATAATTTATATGCCATGAATTGCCCATCTATGTAGACTTTTATGATATACGATTTAAGTCAGTAAATAGTTGTCATAGTTAAGTTTATTTGAATGATGAACTTATATATACTCATGATTAATATACTCTTAAACTACATCATCACTTGAGAGTGACAACATTACATATTTGTATTATTATGCAAAATGTCCTTTTGTACTTGTCATATTTAAGTGCATCACCAATAAAATACTCTAAAAACACTAAAAACATGATTAGTCACTACTACATCAAAAAACACTTATTTTTTAAAACTCTTAAAAATCTTTTCAGTGTTCTAAAAACATCAAAAAACATTATCACGTCATCATTAGTTCTTATAGTTTATTTCTAGTTATCAACCCATCCGGCCCCACTCTTGTCCCACCTAACAAAAAAATGATGTTTGATCATGTTCATAAGATTTGAACTAAAGTTTGTAAGAACAACCCCCTAATTGTTTTTATCTAAAAAAACAGATGATATGTCGTTTTTGAGAGCTAAAAACCCTATTAGAGATGCTCTAAGTAATATTGTTGCTATTAATGATAAAATTCCCCAAAACCTGTATCAATTTTGATTTTATACTTTTCTTCTATTATAGTTACAAAAACCTTTGATATCTCACTGCCATCCACAAGCATTATTCTTGCACCACTCCCATTGCCACCATGGCTGCCAAGATCTCTACTGCTGCCATCGTGACCACTCACATTCCAACTTCTTCACTGAATTAACAAATCAAACATGATTGTTTTGGTAAACATATACATCAAAAGTTTTATTTTAATTAATTATATTTTAAATTCTTCGTTAGTTTTTAGTTGTTTAAACGTCATATGAGCCATGCGTAGTAAATATTATTATTAGTACTACCTCATATTGTAGTTTTAAGGTAAAATTGACATTCCACCTAATTTTAAAACACTTACCAAAGGCATTTAAGGAATTTAATAATTTATAATTATATGCTTCAAAATATAAATATAAACATTAATTAAGTATCAAAATACACATGAACTAAAATCTCATTTGAATTATTAATGTAAAAATTACATATAAAATAATATATTTAAATTTATATAAAATAATATATTTCTTAAAATCTCATTTAGATTATTCACATAACAAATTGCATCTATACTCTCTGATAAACAAATGTCTTAATTGGACATCGTACAAATTCTAGAGCATTTAAAATTATTTTTTCCTCATAAAACCTTAAATATAAAACAACTCAATTATATATATATATACATATTTATATACATTTTTATTTTTATATTAATTATTTAACGTTTCCAAAAAACTCTAAATTAAATATCATTTTATTTTTAAAAAGGTTTTATGTTCTACCAATTCATTCATTATTATTCTTTAATATATTTATGTAAAGCCCCGACGTATTGAAGCGAGCAACTTAGTAATAAATGAGTTAAGTTGGGGATTATATATTATAAAAAAGAAAAAGAAAAAGATTATGGGTCAAATTATCTTACGGGCTAAGGGCTTGATGGATTTAAGGGCCTATAACCATCAATTAAACACCTATAATCAACCATATTTTTTCCTACTTGCAACCCAAGCCACTAACTTTTTAGAGAGAGAGAGAGAGAGAGAAAGTGGAGAAAAATCAAATATGAAGTTTTAGTGACTCAAGGACTAAAGATCTGAGTATTGGTGCATCGAACATCAAGGAAAAAAAAGAAATCCAGGTAAGAATCATCATTCAAACACCTTTTTAAAACAAATTCAGATTCTAGGGTTTGGAGTTTTAAAAAGTTACAAAGAATCACATAAATATCATATTTTTACATATAAAATCATGCAAAAAGCTTAGATATAGTTTCATGGATAAATAACTATGAGTTTAGAGATAAAAAGTTGAGACTTTGGATTAAAAACGAGCTGGTTCATCCTTTTTATACGTCCAGCGAAACTGTCGGTTCTTCTTGTGAAACCACAATCTCCTTACAGCGAAGAGTTTCGCTTGTAATTTCGCAAGTGCATAGGTAGACTAGTAGATTTAGCGAATCTAGGAAATTCCAACAAAAATTGTGTGAAATTGGCAGCAAAATTGTCATGCGAAACTATTGGCGAAACTATGTACATAATGATCTGTTTATGCGTTAACTTATATGCAGATCGTGTGCCATAATCCTAGCTTAGAAAAATTAGACATGAAGTTGCTTACTGATTAGGTGAGTTCTCGAGCCCCTTTATTTACACGTTTTCAATGTTTTGGGGGCGAGATGCATATTAAATATACGACTTTTTATGGCAAAGATTTCTAGAGATTTTAACAAGAAATTATGCATAGGTAGACTAGCCAACGATGTTGCCCCTAGACCCCACTAGGGGATGTTGCCCTTGGAACCCCGCTATTAGGGGCTGCCACCCCCAAACCCTACTGTCCGCGGAGGGTTAGTTATATTGTTTGTATTCTTTTGTTGAAAAACGTGAATAGTTGATTCTTAGCATCTATAAGTATATGTATAACTAAAGATGAAAATGAAACCTAAAAAATGTTATTGAGCTCATAACAATATACTATTGCTAAAGTAAACTTTTGCAAGCAAAGGATAAAGAACATTTACATTTGTTGTGCTCTTATGGATAAAGTAAAGTCTTGTATTCATCATATGCATGGATAAAGTAAAGTTTTGTGTTCATCTCAAACCGGGGGTCTGGCCCTTGGGCAGATCCCGAGATATAGTAACTTGGAATTTATGGACATAAGAAAGTAGTAGACAATCAACAAGCTAAAATCTTAATGATAAAGTATTGATAAAGTGACTATGTAAATAATAAATGTTTGTTCTTGTGATGACATTTTGGAGTGATAAAGTTAATATATCTCACTAAAAGATTATCTGATAAATTAAAACTAGAACTCACTCAGTGAAGCTAACTTTTGAATGCATATTAGTTTGACAGGTGAGTTGTTGGGCTTAGAATGATAAGGGCATGGATTCAAAGCTTCATGGCAACAAAAGACTTATACCCCAATTTTTAAAAGATTGTTAAACACTCTTTTAAGACTTGTTTGATGTATTTAAGATAATGTTGTAACAACCGGATATTTTCTTTGAAGCCGACGAAAGAAGAAAAAGAAATAAAGTCCAAAGTTGGGGGACCAAACTTGCCAAAACACGAGAAAGTTTGGATGAATGGGGAGTACGAAGGGAGGGCAGCCCACACCCTCCCCCATACTCACAAAATTCTGCAAAGGAGGAGAGGAGAGGAAGAAAAAGGGGAGAAAAAGGTAGAAAGCTTGGTTCGGGTGGATTCAAGCGTGCAAAATCAAAGTATAGCGGGTCTAATCGAAGCTCTACTTGTCGGTGTTGTTTGTGTGAGTTCTAGGACCCATCTTTTACACGTTTTTGAATGATTTTGGGGCTGGAACACATCTGAACCCGTTTTGAAGAGTGTGTGTGTTTGACCCGTATGTATGTGTTTGTGTGTGATGCGAGTGATGTATGATTTCGGGCTTGTGTGTGCTTGAATGGTGTTGTGGTATGTTTTCCTAAGGTTTAGGATGGTTGATCTGGGCCTAGAATGGGTTTGGATGAGCTTGGAGGTCGAAAATGGCAGATTGGGTTCGGGATGAACTGCATTGTACATCAGCTAGGGCTAGGCGACCGAATGGAGGCCATACGGCCGAATGAGGTGCGATTGAGGTTCATTCGCACGATTGGGGGCCAGTCGCATGGGGAATCATGCGACTGAGGGCCCATTCGCATAAGTGCTTATCCGCATTAGTTTCATCCGCACAAGGTGTTCATTCGCATTAGTTCCATTCGCATGGGACTCATCCGCATTGAGTTCATCCGCATGAGGTCCATTCCCATGGGTGTTCATCTGCATAGGTGTTCATTCGCACATGATCCATTCACATGATGTTTAGTCGCCTGGAGGCCATTCGACTAAAGGTTGCCTATACGCCCAAGTAGGGCTGGTGTACCCGAGGAAAACGTAGTTTATGTACTGACTTTCGGGGGAAGTGCAGATGTAAGTTTTGACGTGGAAGATTCCCGTAAGCTCATATAAGATGACTGTTGTGGCCTTAGAGGTTATGTTGGGCATGATGTTGTATGTTTATGTTTGATGTATGCTATGTATGTATGATGCCCTGTATGATGATAATGACCGTGTATGATGATGTTCCTTATTATGTATGTTTATCTTTCATGTGACTTTATGTTGAATGTTAATGAATGAAATGAAAATATTATGAAACGTAAAGTGAAAGATAATGAAAAGAGGAACATGATGAATGAATGCATGCATTAATGAATGAATGAATGTAAGAAAGGCTTGCAAGCAAATGTATGGGTTCCTTGTCGCTTGCCCTAGGTGCTGAAGTCAGCTTCGTGCACAATGTTCGAGGTCTATGAAAGACCTCAGGCCAAGTTACCCGCTTCGTGCACAATGTTCGGGGTATAGCATATGGCATTGATCCGGAATGAAAGATAAAAGATAAGTGGTGAATGTACTTGCCCTAGGTACTGGAGTCAGCTCCGTGCCCAATGTTCGAGGTCTATGAAAGACCTCAGACCCAGTTACCCGCTTCGTGCATAATGTTCGGGGTAATTGTAACACCCGGTTATTTTTAAAACAAAGGCAAGAAATGAAGAATAAAAGAAAGAAAAGCAATAAAGCCCAAGTAGAGGGACTAAAAGTGTCCAAAAGGACAAAATCTTTGAAAAGTTGGTGTAAAGGTGGGCA
>BJCM01229540.1:0-25909 GCA_018326385.1 Flaveria bidentis
CTTAGCCTTTATGGCCTTCAATGATGCGTTTCCGTCATACCTTTTCTCCAATGCATCCCATAGTTTCTTTGCTTGCGTATACTCTGAGTATTGATGGAAAATATCCTTCGGAATAGACTGTGTAAGCAAAGCATATACTTTCTTTTCTGCATTGTGTTTTCCCTTTTGTCCGTCAGGCATGCCACTTAGTGTATGTTTGACACTGTCAGCTCTAACTGGCATGCTGTACCCTGACTCTATAGCCTCCCACAGATTTGTATCTACTCCATTTAAGTAGATTTCAAAACGTTGCTTCCATTGTGGATATTCGTCTAACGTGATAAGCTTTGGGGGTTTATTATGATTCCCCACTTCATTCTCCAGTAGCAGTAGGTTCTGTATACGTGAGTCTCTTCCTGCTGTGCATGCTGAAAACTAGTCCTCCATTTCACTTAACTTTAATTTTAAAACAAACTGTTTAATGTATGCGAATGAAGGTAGGCGATTGAACTATTTGGATGGTTCAATCGTGCGACTGAACAAATGTGGATGAGTCAGTCGGTCGAATGAACTAATGCGGTTGAATAGTCCGAATAGAGTTCTCAGTCGTAAAAATGGGAGTACGAATGAGTCTAATCAGGCGTTTGGGGAATGCGAATGGGTTCAGTCGTGCGATTGAGTCAATCGGGCGACTGAAGCTGCTGGATTTCGAAAATTTCTAGGTTTAACGTGGTTTGGCCGCAAAAACTCGAATTTTCACCAACCCTATTTGCCGTATGCTGAAAAAACTAAAATTTATGACAATTTGAGACGTCTAAGACACTGTTTAACACAAAAAGATTGCATTTTTAGTGAAAAACACAACGATTGAATCAATCACAATCAAGTGCCAAGGCTCTGATACTACTTGTTAGGATCCTGTACTGGACGATGTACTAACTGATTAACGTGTATACCGAATCAAATAGTGCGGAATCCTATTTGATTGGCGATCCAATCAGTGAGAACGCACGTAGAAACAATTATGTATTGAATCTAACGTTAAGAAACAATTAGGAATCAATCTACTACGATCTATGAACTTGGAGTATGATCTTAGCGGTCTCTGGACGGATAGGGTACGTCTGGAGTCGAAGTGTGTTCAATGCCTACATTTTTCCACGAATTAGGTGGTATTTATAGGTTAGGGTTGCTCATTCAGGCTCGTGCGATTGAGCCATGCGGTTGATCCATTCGCACGACTGAGTGTTCAGTTGTGCGACTGAGCCAATCTCATGTTACAATCATACGTATGGTCCATTAGCATGGGCCATTCGCATGATAACTTCATGTTATTAAGTTTGAATGCATTAATTATAATTACATTATTTATATTAGTTCAATCAACCATAAACCTATATAATCAAGTCAATATGCGTTAAACAACTCATTAATGAAATATTAAACATGATAAACATAACCACACATCTACATTTCATTAATTATCCAACTATTACATAAGTGTAAGACACTAAAGACATATTACACTGAGTTCAGAAAATAGGGATACATGTACCTACAATTTGCTCTTGGTGCCTTGCACTCTCTGGCAAAGTGTCCCATCTGGTTGCAGTTGTAACACTTTACCTTGCTTTTATCCAGCCTAAACTTTCCACTGGCTGGATTGCTAGGAAAATTTATTCATGTCCTCTTGTAGAACTTCTTGGCTCTATGAGTGAGAAGAACCATCTGCTGAACTATCTCCATATACTCTAGATCATCTGGATGGATACAGTTCAAGTCTTCAAGAGTGAAGAGAAAGTTGCCTGAGGATTCATGAGCAGAGACAAAAGCATGAGAAGAACTTGTCTCTTTGAAGGGACTTCCTTGAGTGTAGTTTTATCTTGGAGTCTCTGGGAAGGTGATGAATTGACTCTTTTGTGAGTTTTCAGGGTAGCATATAAGATGATGTTAAGATTCTATGTTATCCCTTTCAGTCACATGAAGGGTTGAACCCATTTGATTGCTAGAGTTACCAGATGAATTTTGCATGTTCATCTTCATCTGGTATCCACTAAGAATACCATACAACTCTGTCAGAGTAAGAGTCTTAAGGTTCTCAGTCCTTTTGATAACAACATAATAACATGTCCATTGTATAGGAAGAGAGGACATAAACTTTTTACAATGTCCTTGTTTTCAAGAGTTACTCCAACATCCATTAGAGTATCCACAATCTCAACATACCTGAAGTATTGTTAAGTCATGGTCCACCTACTTTGAAGGTGAAGTTTTCAAACTGCTGCTTGAGGAGATCTTTCTTGTTCTCCTTGGCTTTAGTTGAGCTCTCATACATAAGCTTCAGTGCTTCCCATAGTTGCTTTGCAGTCTTGCACTTCTTTAAGCTTCTGTAGATTGAGTTTGGAAGAGCAATTTGAAGGGTTGTCATGGCTTTTTGATCAATCTCTATTCCCTTCATGTCTTCATCCGAGAAGTCAGCCACAGCCTTAGGAATCATATCAACACCAGTAGCAGATGGGGTGCTTGGTATTAAGGTCCTTCAACAACAGAGTCCCACATCCTGGGGTCTTGAGACTTGATAAAGCCTTCTGTTCTTTGACACCAAGTATCAAAGTCTTCAGGAGTGATCAGTGAAAACTTTGTCATGGTTCCAGTTTTCATGTCAGCTTTAGAGATAGCTGCCATTTGAGATGTTAAGTATTTTGTGTGTTTGAGGGATCTTAAGATGGTGAGATCTTTATCAAGAGCCTGGATAACTTTGATACCAAATGCAGGACCGCAGGAAAGGTGCAATGCACTTTTACAACACAACAACACAAGTGAGGATAAAGGTATATAAAGTAGAAAGTACAGACTCAAGAACTCAATGTACAGTTACCAAAAGCATGTATCTTTCACCAACTTATGTAAAATTGGTATCTAATCAGAGTTGCAACGGAAAGGTAGTCCAGCTTTATGATAAAGGTACATTCGATAATAGCATGTGTTAAAAGTCTTCGGAAGAAATCTGTCTTCAAGATTTGGCTTCGGAAGAATTTGTCTTTGAAGCTTCGGAAGACTTCATGTTTGTCTTAGGAAGATATTGATCTTGGCTTTGGAAGATTTCACACTATGAATTTTTTTCTAAGGAAGAGTGTGAAACTTCTGAATCATTTTACTTCAGTACTCTTGTGCATGCATTTAGGAGAGACTTTGGATGTTTTAGGTTGCATCAACCTTATATGAAACCTTACAAACTCCCCATAGGCTGATGGCTTATATTTTACTCTGGAAGAAAAATATTCTTAGAAAACATTCTTTAAATTTTTTAAAATTTTGATCTTTTATCCTTCAGATGATATGTATTAACATCCAGAAGAAATTTAAGTATTCAAAACAAACAATAACTTAAGAAAATTTACCTTCGAAAGAAATTTCTAAAATATCTTCCAAAGCTTAACTTACTCTTAAATACTTGTAAATTTTAAAGAACAATTTTCTTCAGAACTCAATTAACTCTCAGAAGTTTTATTAAAATTTCTAAGTATTAATCTCTTCCGAAGAAAAAAATTTCTAAACTCTTTGGAATATCTTCTGAAGCCATTTTGGCTTCGGAAGCTTTTCATCAAAACTTCTGATGTAAAATTACCTTCGGAAGCTTTTAAACTTCCAAGAAAACTAACTTTTGGGCAAAAAGAAAATTGTTTTTCAGAGGTGGGACCGACATCTGAATTTCAAAGTTTATCCTCTTTCATTTTGTCTGAGATCCATTTCATATATACCCAACGGTTCCTTCCTTTCACTCTCTTCTTCCTTTATACCTTTGCAAAACCAAAATTCACCCAGAAAATTCCTTTGTTCTTCATTTCCTTCACCCTTAAGCTTTCTCAAATGGCTAACCTAAATGGCAGAAACGACCCTGGTTTTTCCATGTAGCTTCACAGGCAACATAATCAGGTTGCTTTATTGAGCTCTGAGAAAGATCTTAGTTTCTCAAAGGTTTGCTGTTTTCTGGCTCTGTCAAACTACTTCATCTCCCTTTCATTTATCCTACTCTCTATGAGAATCATCTGCTTGAGTTCTTGAAGACCTGTCAAGAGGTCATCCTAGATGGGAAGAAGGCATTGTCTGCTATAGTGCAAGGGAGAATAATTTTCATCACTCCAACCATCATCAACAATCATCTTTAGCTGGATGATAAGGAAGGTGAATTGTTTTCCCCAAAGGAAGCTGTCGACCACTCTTTTTAGCAGATGGGCTATGAAGAAGATTAATCTGTAAAGACCTTCAGAAAATAGAAGGTCTAATCCTAGTGGAAATACTTACTACATGTGGTCCTTCACAACTTGTCCAACAAGCATGGGAGTGGGACCAAATTCCTTATAATCTCTCCTTCATAGTACATGAAATGGTTTAAGGGGTCAAGTTCTGGTATTCTCAATTTGTCTATACAAACTTACTTGCAAACTTGGACTCCTTAGAGTATTACATGTTTCCAAGATATGTTCAATACATTCTTAACTATGAACTGGGCTCATAGTTGAGAGAAATAGGTAATATTCTTAATCTAGGACAGATGAAGTTCGACATCTTTAAAATCATGAAGAAGCCAACTGTTGGTTTCTCTTGGGTAGAAATAGCCCTTGTCCGCAAAATATTAGAGCTCAGTGCTCAAGGTGACAAACTAACAACACAAGCTAGTGTTGAACCCACACTTTCTACCTCTCAACCACCCAAACAACCTCAAATCTCCCTCACCTACCAAGGAAAATCCAAATGAACCCCTGCTTTAGCTATTCAGCTTGTGCATACCCATATCACTACCCATACAAGAGGAAATGAGCACTGAAGCTCCCATTTCTCCTGAGGACTTTGGTCCAGTTCTCTCATCCCCCAATGATTCTTCTGATGAAGATGAGAGAAATTTGAGACTAATGGTGCAAAAAATTTCAAAAACATGCACCTACCTAGTCTATAAGGTTAGTCACTTGGAATCTCATGTGACTACCTTACAAAATAAGGTCAATGATTAGCAACTTGAGATATCCTATCTTAGGAAATAACTAGTTGAGAGATCTTTAAGGAGAGCTCATCCAAGAACATAAGAACTTGTGGATGTGATTTACCTAGAAATCACAAAACCTGAGAGTTCTTCACAAAGTATGTACATTGAGAACTCACAATCCTCACTTGAAATTGTACTTACTCAACAACTTCCTCAAGTTCACTTTGATGTGGACTCTCTGGACTCTCTCATTCAGAGTCTCTTTGAGAAAGATATTACAAGGGCTATGTCATCTCCACCCTAAGGAACTTCAAACTACATAATTGGGTGGAGGTATGACGCTGACAGAAGAGCCCTCCTTCTTCAAAGAGTTCAAGGGCAGCAAGAGATCTTCAATTTTCAGACCTTGAACTATTATGAAGGTCTTGACCTGATCGACATGCCACTTGTTAATCCAAGACAATCTAGGAAAGCTAGTAGGCCGGCTCAAAGGATTCAAGATAGAATTACTGAAGTGTTTAGCCTAAGAAGGAGACAAAGGAAATTAGTTAATGTCATTGGTCAACGGGATGTTAAGGTAGACCCTGAGATTAGCTTTAAAGGAAAAACCTTGACTGAAGGCCCAATGATAATGCTTGAGAGTCCTATCACACATATAATTACTTCCTTAATTCATTCCCTAAGTGACACACCTGCTAATAAAGGTGTATCACAGCCTTTCTCTGGCTAGAGCATAGATGCTACTATAAGCAATAAAGGCCAAAGCTCTTTCCACCCTGAGTCACAAAGGTCTATGGGTGACAAAGAGAAAATAAAAATAACTTCTCAGGAGATTGAGGAGGAGGAGAGAGAGGAAGAGGAAGCTAAGGAGAGATAGTTTCATTGGGTCTTCAGGATTCATGCAAGCTGCAATCAGGGCTGCTTCCAGATTAGGTACTCAAAATGATGAGTTAAGAGCAGTTAGGATAACTTACTTATCCCTCCCCTTAGAGGAAGTCAGTGAACTAACAGACATTGAAATGCCTAGAGAGAGGAAGGAAGCAGAGGATGCAAGATTATTCCTTTAGATTAAGGAAGAAAATAGACTAAAAAGACTCTACAAACATGTTTCTACTCTCTCTCCAGTTTAGCAAAGCCCCGTGCAAGAGACTATGGCTACATATGAACCTTAGGTAGATAAAGAAACTGATAGACAAAATATGCCATAGGTCTCTACTAGGCTGCATTTCTTCCCCTATCCTTCGAGGACATTGAGTTTGAGTATCTCAAACAACATGAATTTAAAGAACTCAAAGAACAAAAGGCTACAAAGAGAAAGATGAGAGAAGAAGCAGCCAAAGCAAGAGCCATCATCTAGAAAGGTTAAAAGAAGTTTGCTGATAGTTAGAGGATGATGAGATTTTTGAAGATGTATGGATTCTCTGGAAGGAGACTTGGCCCTATGTCTCTATCCACTATTGATGGGCACATAATGGTGATCAAGTAGAAGATTAAATAAGGAGAGCTCATTGATTTACACTCCCCACCAAGTCAAGGCCCTCAAGAAGTGGAGGTTAAGGTTGAACCTTTAAGACAACACAACCTAGAACTCTAGCTGAATCTCAGCAAGCTTCATCTTCTGATCCACAACAAGGTCAAACTCCCTCTCTTTCTGAACTTGTGAGGGAGGAAGACCCAACTGAGAAAGACAAGCCTGAACAACAAGGTGTTGCAGGCCAGTCTTCTTAGTTGAAAAGTTCTATGAGGAGGATAAGGATGGCCTCTAAACCCAAGTCAAAAAAGAAAAAGAATATGACATGGGGCATCCACCTCCAGACCTCAGGATGAGTCAAAACATCCCGAGGAAGTGCAATAAGAGGATACTCAAACAACTCTTATTCAAGCAGCTCCTCTTGCATCTAGAACACCCATCTTGTCATGGACTTACTCCACTTATCGAGAAAGATGGCATGTAATCAAAGATCAAGGTGTTGAAGATGTCTACACATGGAAATACATTTTCAATCTACCTCTACATGATCTCTTTGAGATAAGAAGATACTATTAGGTCCTAGTGATCCTAACCATCTAATGAGGAAGGGTATGGTTATTATCATAATAAGGACTATCAACATCTAAGATCTTCATATGTTTTGGTAGTATCAGCCTATGGGGAGTTTGTACGGTTTATGTAAAGGCTAATGCACCTAAAACATCCAAAGTCCTCTTGTATGCATGCACTAAAGTACAAAAGTAGAGATGTCTCAGAAGTTTTACACTAGGCATTAGAAAATACTCTTAGTGTAAAATCTTCTGAAGCCAAGACCAACATCTTCTGAAGCTTAAAGTGAAGTCTTCCGAAGCTTTAAAGACAAAGTCTGCCAAAGCCAAGAAGTGGAGACAGGTTATCTTTCGAATACTTTTGAATACATGCTTTATCTGATGTACTTTACCATAAAGCTTGACCACTTTTTGTTGCAACTTTGTTGACTCGCCAACTTTCATAAGTTGGTGAAAAGGTCCATGCTTTTGTAAATCGTACATTGAGTTCTTGAGTCTGTGCTTTCTACTTTATGTACTTTTATCCTTTTGGTAATATATTAGGATGTGAGTCATGGCGTGTCATAGTCACTAGTCAAAATACAATATGCCTTTTGACTTTACATTTGAATTTGTTGTGTAGTTAAAATGTTTCTAGCTAGCCTTCAAAGTATGGCTGGCTGTAGGATGTAGTATAAAGTATCTCAGGTCTTTTTAACTTCAGATGTATGCTTTAACACTTGTAAAAGAACTTGAGAGCAATGTACAACACTCTTGAAAACCATTAACTTGTGTTGTTCGTAGTTCTATCATATATTTTACCTGTATTCTAAGTATCATTCGTTTGTGTTACTAGTTCCTTATTCGATCTGTTAAGTGTTCTAACATTACTCTTCTTATTGTGTGATTGTGTGATTGTGTTGTAAGTGATCATAACTCTCCTAAACGGTCAAGCATGAGTTAACATAACATCTTTGTGTATATAAAAGTAAAATGACCCAGTTTGTAATAACTGTGTTCCTGAGTTTAGTTAACGACAAAAAAAGAAATGAAACACCTTTTTTTCTCTCACTTTCTCTTCTTTTCTCTTATTTTTTATTTTATTTTTCTCTCTATTTCCTTTCATTTTGGAAGGATTTATTTTAGTCTTTATTTTCCTTCCATTTCTATCCACTTCCTTTCTTTTCCCTCCTTAAGTAATCTCGGGAACACAAATTTCTTACAATCATTCCATTTCGTTCCATTAAAATAAACTCTGGAACAAAACTATTTTTTCTTTCCTTCCACTTCCTTTCTTTTCTCTCCTTAAATGAGATTTCTTTCCTTCCACTTCATTTCTTTTCTCTCCTTAAATGAGACTTAGAAACATAGTGTAAAGGAATTCAATTGGAAGTAGAAATATGTGCTCTATTATATGATCTAGTATGATTTCTTACATATATTTGAGTTACATTAGTTTCTTAAAAAAACTACGTAGAGGTATAAGATCATGTTTGATCTAATTCATTAAGTGGTGTATCGGTAAGTATTATAAAACTATAAAAATTAGGTTTTCTTATGCTGAGTAAACTCTAAATTTATAACTTTTTGCAATCCTTCTCTCTCAGATTCCTTTTCTTTTTTTTATTTTTTTTCTCACATTTTCCATCTAGTTTCATCTTCTTTCTTCAATTGAAAATATGGTATGTTCTCCACTTTTTTTTTGATGCGTAACTATGTTTGATATGTTACTAAATGCTAGCTCTTATGAACCAATTCAACGGTTGTTTGATGTATGTTTTTTTCTTACGGCTTATATGTTACAACATGAAGCTAATGTATGTTATAATGTAAGTGAATTTACTCCTAACACATAATGCAATTGCATATGTATATACAGACACACACACTTTACATTATTATTAGGGATTGTAAATAATATTACTTCTAAAACAATTTGCTGAGATACACACACTAACAGATTAGACACGGGATTTTCTGAGATTTGATTTTAAACGTATATGAGAACGTCACAATGATATTTCTAAGGTTATTTTAGTTTTAAAGTTCAATTATATATGTATTATGATTCTAGTCGATATCTATACATTGAAATAATTGCAACTTCTTATCCAAGGTCGCACTTCAATTATTTAAAATAGGTACATCTTTGAACGATGGTTGTGTCTGAATTTCACTCAATTGCTATTTCATCTCCAAAATATAGTGTTTAAATTATGCTCTTCATTTGATTTATAGTTAATTACATGAAAGGTCACTATGGTTATGGTTGTTTTCACTTTTGGTCCCCAAGTTTGAAAAACTATATGGTCGGTCCAAATAAGGTCCTTGTCATAGACGACCGCTAAATTTTTTGTTAACTTTTCAAAATGACTAAAATACTCCTAAGTTAAAATTAATAAAATCATAACAAAAAATAGATATGGGACCAACCACACCCCTTTTTCTTCTTTTTCTTTATTGAACCACCACCTGAATCGTTACCAAAATCACTACAACCATAACACCATTGTATCACCCTTGAACCACCAACAAAATCTACAGAGCTCTTTCATCACTGACGATTATTATCGCAATGATGCTAATGATAATGGTTGTGTCCATAGTATCCATCCTCACAATCGAAGTTCTGACACCTACTCCGGCTTCTACTCTGACTTCTTACTCTTCTACCTTTTTCCTTTTGATTAACCAGTCATCACACCATCGCTACCATTACCACCATCACCTCCATTGTTACCCTCCGCACACACCGCAACCCTTGTAACCATTGCAACCATCATAACCACTACAACACTTTGTAACCATCACAACCATTAACCATTGCTACCATCGTGAGAACTGAAACCACCATCGTCTACTCCAAGGGAGGTGGGGATTTACAAAGCTTAAAAAGAGGCAGAGATTGAAGCTATCTAAGGGAGGTGGGGATTTACAGAGGTTAAAAGAAAGAATATGGAGGCGGAGATGGTGTTATCGAAGGTTAGCGGTGGTGGTGTGGCCAAAGACTGGTGTTTGAGGCAAAAGAGTGGTCATGGTGGGTGTGGTATACAATGGTGATGGTGGTGGTGATTGGTGTAGATTACCATAGAAGAAGTTTAGAAAAAGTCAATGGGGTTGGGTGGGTATAGGGTGGTATTAAAATTGATAATTTATTTTACGGGTATGTTGGACATTTTAGAGCTACTTAACGGATAAAGATAATGACCATCCATGGCAGGCACCATTTATGTTATGTTTTTTTTCAAACGTTTGGACCGATCTTATAGTTTTTTAAACCTAGGGACTAAACATGAAAACAGACCTAACCACATGGACCTTTCATGTATTTAACTCTTTAATTTAAAAAATTCTCATGTCTATCCAACTATTGTCAAGTAAGGTTTTAGAAAAAAATAGATTAGGGTGGTTAGATATTTTTGGTGTTTGCTATAGATGTGGTTAGTATGCAAGTTCCCAAGGATTTCATTAAATGTTATAGCTACTAACATGATGCCATGCATGTTTTGAATGTTCATTTGTAGCTATTATTGAGATAAGAAACATCTTTTATCTTTCTGCACGAGCACTTTGCATCTCGATTAACATCTAACATAGGTGAAATCATGGTATACTATAGAATATAGTGATCAAGTAGTTCATCTTAACCTTCCAACTCGATGAACTATTAGGAAAGGAGTTAACCAACGTTTCTTATAATAATCATCATTAGTACATATACTTTAATGATGAGGAGTGCCTTTACTCTTTTCGCACTTTGTTAGACATATGTTCATGGCTAGTCATTATATAAGATTCTCATTCCTTTTAATATTATTGTAAATTTACTTATTTGTATTATCTTGGCTCATCTTATAGAATCTTCAATGTGTTGTCTTCTCTATGACTATTATAAAAAGCCAGGGGTTCAAAGTTATAAGACCATGTATATAGCCTAATTAATCCTTACCTGGTGCTGAAAGGTCAATCAATTCATGTATCAAACCAAAACTGGTCTAAACGTTGGTTTTAAATAATAGTTTGGGGTCGCTTGGAGGGTTGTTAAGATTTTTTACTTATAAAATATTTTATCACTACTAATGTTTCATAAACTAATACTCCTTATTTTGTTTCATTAGTTGTACCTTCCTCAGGTGTAAAATATGATGATGTACCTGGTCGTTTAAATCAAACCCCTCCATCAATGGAAGCAACCAAAGCAAGTCAAGATTATTGTGAGCTATTTGCTTAAAAATCTACATCTTCGAATTCAACCACCCCAAGTGTTGATAACCTACTATAGTGTGAGGTAAATTTATAACCCCACATTGATTTCTAGTTGGGCTAGGTATTCGTGGTAGTGGATGTTTTCTAGCTTGGAGATTTTAATCAATGATGTATTGGTCAATTTAGGATTTGATCGATGGTATGGTGAGTAGTGGTGGTGAAAAATGGTGATTTAGGTTTCAATCGAAAGGGTGAATGATGGTGGTGGTTTAGGGTTTGATAGATAGGGTTAATTTAGTGTTTAGGCGATGATGGGACTAATAAGGTTTTCAGAAGGTGGCATGGTGGTGCAATGATTATGTTGATGGTGTTTACTTATGTAAGGCTAATAGAAAGGCTCATGCACCAAAAACAACCCAAGTGCTTCCCGCATGCATTCACTTGGTGCTAAGTAGAATTTGCTTCAAAAGTTTAATACTCTGTGCAAGAAAATATTCTAAATATGAAATCTTTCGAATCTAAGACCAATATCTTCCGAAGCCAAAAGTAAAGTCTGCCGAAGCAAAGTCTTCCGAAGCCAATGAAGTGAAGACAAATTTCTTCAGAAGACTTTAAAGAACATGCTTTCTCTGATGTACTTTTCATAAAGCTAACCAACTTTCCGCTGCAACTTTGAAAAGTCACCAACATATACAAGTTAGTGAATGGTTCATGCTTTTTGTAACTGTACATTTAGGTCTTGAGTCTGTAACTTTCTACTTTATGTACTTTTATCCTTTTTGTAATATATTAGGATGTGAGTTATGGCATATCATAGTCACTAATCAAAAGATAAATCTGTCTTTTGACTTTACATTGATCTTGTTGTTGTCTAGATTAGTGTTTCTTGTTGGCTTTTAAAGTATGGTTGGCTTTAGGATATATTATAAAGTATTTCAAGTCCTTGTATCTTATTTTTATGCTTTGTAACCTTTACTACAATCTTGAAAACCTTTACTTTGTTGTTGTTCTTAAGTTTCTGTCTCTTGTTTACTTGTGTTCATAGTATCATAACATAAATCCCAATTAACTATTTGATCTATTAAATATTCTACTACTCTCTTTATTGTGAAATTTATTGTATTGACCATCCCTTAAATGGTCCTGTAATTGGTATCAGAGCATTCCAGGCTCTTGATTGTAAAATCTCACTATCTTAGATCCCTCAGTCTCACAAAATACTTAACATCTCAAATGGCAGCTCTCACAAAGGCTAATATGGAAACCAGAACTATAATAAAGTCCCTACTAATCTCTATTGAAGACTTTGACACTTGGTGTGAAAGAATGGAAGGCTTTATCAAGTCTCAAGACTCCAAGATGTGGGAATCTATTGTCTCTGGACCTCACATACCAAGTACCTCTTTAGTTGTTGTTAGGGGTGGTATGATTCCAAAGGAGCTGGCTGACTAATCTGAAGAAGATAGGAAGAGAATAGATATAGATTAGAAAGTCATGACTGCCCTTCAAACTACTCTTCCAAACTCCATATATAGGGGCTTCGAGAAGTGTAAAACTACTAAGCAGCTACGGGATGCACTGAAGCTCATGTATGATGGGTCCAATGAAGAAAAAGAGAACAAGAAGGACCTTTTGAAGCAATAGTTTGAGAACTTTACCTTCAAAATAGGGGAAACCATGACTCAACAATACTTTAGGTATGTTGAGATTGTGGATACTCTAATGGATGTTAGAGTAATTCTTTAAAATGGAGACATTATAATGAAGTTCATGTCCTCGCTTCCTATACAATAAACACATTATTGTGTTGTTATCAATAGAATTAAGAACCTTAAGAATCTCACTCTTACAGAGTTATATGGTATTCTTTGTGGATACTAGATGGAGATGAATATGTAAAGTCCATCTTGTAACTGTAGCTATCAACTGAGTTCAGCCCTTCATGTGGTTGAAAGGGATTGTAGAGAACCATAACATCATCTTATCTACTACCCTGACAACTCATAAAAGGGTTCTTTCATTACCTTCTCGGAGACACCAACAAAGAGTTACACTTAAGGAAGTCAACTCCAAGAGACAAGCTCTTCACAAGCTTTTGTGTCTACTGATGAAAGTACTAGCAATTTTCTCTTCACCCATGAAGATCTTGATTATATCCATTCGGGTGATTTGGAGTACATGGAGATAGTTCAGCAAATGGCTCTTCTCACTTATAAAGCCAAGAAGTTTTACAAGAGGACAAAGAGAAAGTTTCCTAGCAATGTAACTAGTGAAAAGTTTGGGCTGGATAAGAGCAAGATGAAATGTTACAACTGTAACCAAATGGGACACTTTGCTAGGGAATGCGAGGTAGCACTGACAAATAGTTGCCAAGCACAAACCAGACCAAACTACACTAAAAAAGCCAACCAGAATGAGAAGCCAAAGCAGCAAGTTGTAGTTATTATTGAAAAAGGAGGCTTTGACTAAAGCTTTTAGGTGGAAGATGTATCTCCAAATCAAACACTAATGGCTAACCGTAATGAAGCCAAGTTATTATAACATCTCTGTACACTTGAATGTATTGCTAAAGTTAACAGATATAGGTCATATAACTTAGAGATGTGATCTAATCTTAAGTCTTTAAATATCTTAAAATCTAATTTCAAAAAAGCTGAAAATGATTACAAATTTAAAATAGAAGATCTAGAGAAAACCATTTCAATTTTTAAACACGAGCACACCAACTACAGGACTCAAATCAAAGATCTTATCACTAAGTTAACTTAGTGTCAGGCTAAGTTTGTGATCAGCAAAACCAGGGCAAAAACATGTGTTCTTGAAAAGAGCCCTTGAAGAACATAATATCATCATCCTTGCATGCAAAAGTTTGTTATTAGAATAAGAAGGGACGGTGATATACTAAGATAGCTCTTCCACACACAATTCTATCTATAAGATCTCCTAGGTTTGGAACTTGTAAAGATAAGCTTCCTTTCATAGACCCCATGAGTGAAGAGGATGAAGAAGAGATAGTGAAAGATGACTCTGTTAAGAGTGAAGAAGAGCATCCTAAGAAGGGTCACTACTCTCCTGAGGAGAGAAAAAAGTTAGGATGACCAAGTCTAGAAAGAAGAACTTAATCAGAAAGTCCAAGAAGGCTCAAGAGATCAAGGCCACTTTTAACTCTATACAAAAACGTTTTTATTTCTTCAGGTTTGAGGTGGTTAAAGCTGAAGACTCAAACTTGAACTCTAGTACTAGAGTTCTAGTTCTTGTTCAAATCAACCTAACATCATGAAGAAAGTTGATGTACTACTACTACACAACCTGAACTATCTAGCTTTAAAGGTAGTTCTCATCCTAAAAGAATTGCCACATCATTTGCAAAAATGAAGATGGAGAAGTAAAATGATCAAGTTCATGTTTGTTCTCAAAGGAAGACTCTCAGAAGATTTCCTCTACAATCCAAAAAGTATTGTCCATATGACCAAGAAAGAAACTTTTGAGAAGATGAAGAAGAAGCAAGCTTCGGAAGAAAAATCTTTTACTTTTGAAAGCTCCAAATGAAAAAGAAGACAAGCGAAAACTTGCCTTTGGAAGAAAAGTTGGTCTTGGAAGAAAAAAATACATCCAAAGTACTAAAGCCTGCTGAAGTGTTAACAAGATCTTCTAATGGTCCAGTCTCCAAAACTTCCAAAGTTGTAAAAACTACCGAAGTATTTAAGGTCAGATCTAAGCTTCCAAAGATGGTATGGAAGACAAAAAAGACCATGTGACTAAAAGTTCTTCATCAAAATCAGCAAATGATCCTCCATATCTGATAATAGGATCAATTAGTATTGCATTGCCTTCCACTTCTTTTGATAAGCCCAAAACCAATAAGGTTTGGGTTTCTAAATGTAACTAACCATCTCTTTTATGTAGTAACAACTCAAGACAAACAGGAATGCATTGATCATTAACAGTGGTTATTCTAGGCACATGATAAGCAATGGTTCTCAACTTCAAAACTTTGAAAAATTGATGGAGGACCAGTTGCTTTTGGAGAAGATGTCGGAGGTTACATTACAGGAAGGGACAGGGTTACAAATGGTAAGCTCAATATTGAAAAGGTAAACTTTGTCAAGGAGCTTGGATACAATCCCTTGAGTGCATCTCAATTTTGTGATCAGAGACATAATATGTTTTTCACTGAGCATAAGTGCATTTATCTCATGCCTGGGGTGGTTATTCCTCAAGAGCAAATTCTGCTTAGAGCCCCCAGGAAAAGAAACATGTACAAGATGGACTTGCAAGAAACATCTCCTTCAGAAGAAGTTTCATGCTTTCTATCTAAAGCAAATAGTGGTAAGTATTTCCTTCGGCATAAAAGAATATGGCATGTAAACTTTAAAAACATGAATAAATTGATTAAGAATGATTTGGTAACTGGAATGCCAAAGAAAGAGTTTACAAGTGATGACCATTACGTTGCATGTCTCAAAGTGAAGCAACACAAGGTATCTTACAAGCCAAAGGAAAGAAACTCTATCAATACTCCCCTATATTTATTACATATGGATCTCTTTGGCCTCACCAGTGTAATGAGTCTAGTAAGGACCTGATATTGTTTAGTGATCACTGATGACTTTACAAGGATCACTTGGGTTCTTTCTCAGAACTAAGGATGAGACTCCTGATATCTTGAAGAATTTCATCTTAAAGATTGAGAATCAATGTGATCACAAGGTCAAGATCATAAGATGTGATCAAGGAACTAAATTTAAGAATCCAATCCTTGATACATTTTGTGATAAAAGGCTATTTCAAGACAATATAGTGCTCCCAGGACTTCTCAGCAAAATGGTGTTACAAAGAGGAGAAATAGGACACTAGAGGCTACGAGAACTATTTTGTCTGACTCTAAACTACCCATCACCTTCTAGGCAGAGGCAGTAAACACTGCTGGCTATGTGCAGAACAGAGTATTAGTAGTCAACACTATGGTAAGACTCCTTATGAACTTTGGCACAAGAGAAAACCTTTCATTAGTTTTCTCAGGTCATTTGGATGTCCTTGAACCATCTAGAATACCAAATATCAAATAGCCAAATTTGATGAGAAATCAAATGATGGACATTTTATTGGATATTCTTCTTAAGCTAAGGTTTATAGAGTATAAAAAACTCAGAACTAGAGTAGTTAAGGAGTCAGCCAATATGACCTTCAATGAGTAAATTCCTATTGTGAAAGGTTTTGGTCTTGATTACTATTTGATCTTAATTTAGTTACCAACTATTTTAACAAATCTTATGAGAATGTTTTTTAGGATCCATAGATATCTTATCAATAGAGATCCTGACCCAAAGTTTGAGCTGAGAAGACCTTTACCACAAACTACTTCATCTCTAATGGTAACTAACCCTATGTATGGAGTTCCTATCAGCATAACCATGTCAAATTCAGCTGATACATTTTAGCTACCAAGAAATTCTAGCTTAGAGGCATAACATTCAAATGAAGGAACTTCAAATGTGGAAGGAAATGGTGGTGGTGACAATGATAAAGAGTTTGTTGATGCTAAAAACCACTCCATGGAAGACAACATCAATGATGTCATACACTCATTGTATCGAGTCTTTCTTGATAAGTGTGCTAATGTGGTGGAAAATACTTTAATTCCTAATCTAAATTTCTCTAATTTAGGTCTCTCCAAACAACTTGTTGTAATCCCTCAACTCAGGATCCACAAGTCTCACCCAACCAAAAACACCATTAGAAATATTGATACAGGGGTAAGGATAAGAGGACGAACCCATGATGCAAATTTTTGTCTCCACTCTTGTTCCTTGTCCCAGATAGAGCTAAAAAAAGTTGATGAGGCTTTAAAGGATGGAATTCGGGTTGAAGCTATGCAAGAGGAGCTGCTTCAATTCAAAAGGCAAAAGGTTTGGAACCTAGGTCCTCTTTCTCAAGGAAAGACTACCATAGGAACCAAGTGGGTGTTTAGAAACAAGAAGGATGATAGAGAACTTGTCATAAAAAATAAGGCTAGACTAGTTGTCCAAGGGTACACGTAAGAAGAAGGAATTGATTATACAAATATCTTTGCTCTTGTGGCAAGACTTGAAGTTGTTTGAATATTCCTAGCTTTTGTTGCATCCAAGGATTTCAAGGTCTACCAATTTGATGTGAAGTGTGATTTTCTATATGGGGTGATTAATGAAAAGATGTATGTCAAACAACCACTGGCTTTGTAGATCATGATCATCCTGATTATGTATACAAGCTTGATAAAGCTCTTTATGGGCTGCATCAAGCTCCAAGGAAGTGGTATGAGACTTTATCTCAATATCTCTATCAGCATGGCTACAAAAGGGGTACTATATATGGAACTCTATTTATTAAAGGAATAAGGAATGACTTAATGCTAGTTCAAGTATATGTAGATGACATTATTTTTGATTCAATTATTCCAAAGCTCTGCAAAGAATTTGAGAGGCTGATGAATAATAGATTTCAAATGAGTGTCATGGGGGAACTTAATTTCTTTCTTGGAATTCAAGTGAAACAAGTTGACAATGGCATCTTCATAAGCCAGTCAAAGTATGTACAAGACGTACTTACAAGATTCAACATGACTGACTGTAAGATTGCCAAGACATCCATAGCAAAAAACCACTCCCTTGGACCAAACATTAAGGGGGAGTATGTGGATGAACATCTTTACAGGGCTATGATTGGGTCTTTTATGTATCTTATAGCTAGCAGGTCTGATATCTTGTTTATTATATGTATGTGTGCAAGATATCAAGCCAACCTCAAGATGTCACACCTGGTTATTGTTAAGAGGATTCTAAGATACCTCAAAGGCGCCGCTACACCAGGCCTTTGGTATCCAAAGAATTTTAACTTTAATCTATATGCATATACATATAGTATCTATGGTGGTTGTATTATGACTGCAAAGTTTACATATGGGGGATGTCAATTCCTTAGTAGAAGGATTGTCTCATGGCAATGCAAGAAACCTTCCTGTGTGTCTACATCAACTACTGAAGCTGAATACATTATTGTTGCTAGCTTTTGTGCTCAAGTGTTTTGGATTCAGAATCAGATGCTTGACTATGGAGTCAACATCAAAGAGAGTCTCATCCACATAGACAACAATAGTGTTATCTTTATTACAGAGAATCATGTGCAACACTCAAGGACAAAACACATCAACATCAGGTATTATTTAGTTAGAGATAATTTTGAAAAAAATATTAATCTAACTAACCAAAGTTAACGCAAATGAACAATATGCTAAAAATTTTACCAAACCTTTTGATGAATAGAGATTTAAATATCTTATATCAGCTATTAGGATGATTAACTTTGAGTAGATTTTCTTTAAACTTAACTCATATTATTTCTAAAGTCTATATGTCCTAAGTTGTCTATTTAATCATTTTCATAAGCCCTTGTTTATTTTGAAGAAATCTCTTTTAAAATTTATTGCTTAATTTTTGTAAAATTTTGATCATTTTATACTTTCAAAGATATCTCTTTATCTTCATAAGAAGATTATGTCATCAAAACAGCTAACTGCTTATGTCAATTTGCCATTGGAAGAAATTTTCAAAATATCTTTCGAAGCATAAATAAACTTATAAGTACTTATGTGTTTTTGAAAAACAATTTTCTTCCGAAAGCAAATTAAGTCTTGGAAGTTTTTATTCTCCAAATAAAAATCACCAAGTTTTAATATCTTCCGAATAAAAGTTTTCAATAATCTTTGAAATCTTCCAAAGTAGTTTTAGCTTCGAAAGCTTTTTATCAAAAACATCTGAAGAGAAAATAACTTCGGAATATTTTCGACTTCCAAGATAACAACCTTATTGGGCACTTTTTCAGAGGAGCGATCAAAATTCAGATTTCAAAGTTTATCATCATTTATTAACTTTGTCTTAAATCTAAGTCATATATATATATATATACATATATATATATATATATATATTTATATACCCAACGGTTCCCCCTTCTTTCACTCTCATCTTCATCTGAAACACTTCTAAACCTAAATTCACCTAAAACCAACTTTGTTTTTATCTTCCTTCATCTTTAAGCTTTCACAAATGGCTAACCTTGACCGCAAAAATAATCCTGATTTTTCCATACAACTCTACAGGTAGCACAATCATGTTACCCTGTTAGACTCTAAAAAGTATCAAAGTTTCTCAAAGGTTGGTCATTTTCTTTCTATGTCCTACTTCACCTCCCTTATCATTGATCCTCCTCTCTATGAGGATTAACTTTTGGAATTTTGGAGGACCTACCAAGAGGTCCTTGATCACATGTCAATATTCTGGTGTTTAATTGATCTAAATACTTGATTTTACATTATGATTATGGTAGAACAAGTTCAAGTTGTTTGTCTTTTGGATTATTGGTGATTAGAGCTAAAGGAAGCTTATTTTAGATGAAAAGATACAAAATGAGAAACCAGAACTAAGTTTGATGAAACATGAAGAGTATGGAAGAAGCGAGATGGAAATCGGAGTCCGAGAAGTGAAGAAATGCAAAAACCGAAGGTTCAAGACCATGGTAACTTAAAATGGACATAACTTGGGCTAGGAAAAGAGTTACGGGGCCCACGATCTATCAACGGAAAGCTCGTGAAAAGTTACATGTGGAAAATCATATTTATGGAAAAAAGTTGGGTGTATGATACACCGGGTATCGGCGTATTATACGCCGGTGGCCTAACAAATCCCTATTTTCATGGGGTTTCAAGATATTAAAAGATCAATAACTCTAATTCAAAATCCAACTTTTTTAGACGAATTCAAGAGCTTTAGGTGTCTTTTGAGTATTCGAAGCTTCCCAATTCATCATAACAAGCATCGTTAATCGTCATCAAGTAAAGATCGAAGATTCATTGGAAATAATGCGTGGCTAAGTTCGTTTGATTGCTTTCGGGTGGAGAGTTCTTATCAAGTGAGATGATTAGTTGTGCCTAGGATTTTCATATTAAACACTTTGTGATTGAATGTATTTAAGGATTTGCTTGATTTAAACAATTTGTTTATAAACAAAGTTATTTGCTTTATCATCAGTTTTTGGTTTACTTGCATCGTTAGCTCATTGAGAAGAGTAGATAACGTGATATAGATGAATTTATGACCTTGTGAATGAACGAGTCTTAAAAGATTGTTAGTTGGTCATCACTTCGATCAAAAGCTGCTATCTTGATTCGTGTTGTGAAACCCTGAAACATATCTAACGAACCATTGAACTTATAGAACTTGATATCTAGAAGTGATTGTTTCTCATTATTTACTCAAATTCATTTTAAACTTTCTTGCTTTATGCACATTTTCTTAGTAATCCATTTAATGTTTCAATTTTTACTTACAAAGTTTGAGTCTTTTAGTTAATCAAGTCGTATTCGTTAAACACTTTCGACATATTCCCTAAGGAGACACTCTTACTTACCCTTGAACAATAAAGGTAGTTAAGACTGATAATTTAACTTATTTTTGATCTAGTCTCGACAACCAAATCAAAATGGCATTGTTGCCAGGGAATTAGTGCGCTTAGTGTTTAATCGTTTTTAATTGTTTTTCTTAAAAAGTTATAAAAAAAGAATTTATTTTTTTGTTTTCTTTTTAATTTGTTTTATTCTCCAGTATTACACGAGGTATTTTTGTGTTTTCTTGTTTGCAGGTACCTATTATGTTAATGCATACAAGATTTTCAGGAAGTACTTCGCCATTGCACTTTGATCCAGAAATCGAGAAAACCATAAGAGAGAATCGTGTGTTTCACAAATCATCAACTTTAAGGATTTCTCACATTCGGGGTCAAACAAGATCAAAAGAGGGTACATCATCAACCACAACTCATAGGATTTTAGGCCTACTCTCTAGAACACCAAAAAGTAATCAAGCAAGAGGAATGAATAATCCAGGAAACCAAAAGGAGCCACAACCTAACCAACCTATGGGAGATATCCTATTACTTGTGTTTCCTCCACTCATGATCCTTCACCTTAACCATAACTTGTGCAACCTCAACCTCCTCCCATAAATTTCCAACCAGCACCTAATGTGTGGATCCGTTATCTAGGTCTTCAGCATGATGGGGAGGGACTCATCATAGAAATGTGGACCGTTTTTCAGTCGAAGGTAGTCACCATACTAATCATGTAGAAGATTGGATTGAAGTCAATTTAACATGGATGAAACAAACCAACATGATCTTGAGGATTATGGAAACCAACCGGGACATTAACACCGTCATTTGTATGGCTATGCTCAACCATCTATGTGCAACAACATTGTCGGTCAACCATTAAATGGAATACGTGCCAACCTGGGAACACTACATCTTGCACCAGCACATGGTGTGGATAGTCACTTCTGTCCCGCCATTACTATCAATTCATCTGCTATTGTTCCACCAACACAACAAGGGAGAGCTTTTGAGGTCAGACCTCAATACTTAGGCATTCTTCCTCACTTTTATGAAATGGCAATGGAAGAACCATTCTTGCACATATATGAATTCGAAGCATCTTGTAGCACTATTGGTGGTCAAGGTTTTTTGCCGGTAGAAGTTAAGTTGGTACTATTTCAGTTTATACTCAAGGATAAAGCCAAATAATGGTTCTCATCTTTGCCTTCTGCAAGTATCTACACTTGGGTTCAAATGCATCAGATACTTTTGGATGAATATTACAAATCTCAAAGAACAAGTGATGCAAGGCGAGCAATTAGAGGTTTTACACAATAATCATGGGAATAATTTCATGAAGATTTTCATCAGTTCAAAGAAATGTTAAGAACTTTTCCACATCATGGAATAGCTAAATGGGAACTAATATTAGCATTCTATGATGGGCTCTCGCCAGAAGATGCAAGAGATGTAAACTCTACAAGTGTGGGTATATTCACATTGAACCATGAAGATGAGGATTGTGATATTCTTAAAAGAATGAGTGTTATATCCAAGAAGCGTGCACAATCAAGTAGAAGGTCAAGAGGAGAAAATGTGAAGATGGTGAATGATCAAGTTGCTATGGATAGAATTGCAATTCAGGAATGAGAAATTGCAAGCCTCAAAGTCGAAAAGAGTAGTGTGGAACATATATCCAATGAGTATGATGTGTGCGAAATTTGTAATTACATTGTCCATACATCGATGACTTGCTATTTGAACTTAGGGAAAAGTGAAATAGTACATCAAGTTCAAGGCCAAGGAGAAAGGAAGACATATGACATGAACTCTAACACATATCACCCTGGTCTTAGAACTCATCCTAATATTAGATATAGTAGTTCTACTAACCAATTGAATCCTCCTTTTCGGGTACCAAATCAAGGAAGCAACCAATATCAAGGCCGACAACAAAGATACAATCAATGCGGCTACCAAAGGAATAACTACAATCAAGAGAATTACCAACAAGGAACTCAATACCATCAAAGGAATCAAGAACATCAACAAGAGAATTCTACAAGTAATGGTAATGACAATGCAATCCTTGTGGCAATTCAAGACTTTACAAAGAGATGAAAGAGTTTAAGCAATTCAAAGAGGTGCAAGAAAAAACCAATGAGGCCATTTCCAAGCAACTAGGACAATTAGCTGAACAATTATCCGGACGAGAACCAGGGAAGCTTCCAAGTTACACAACCAAGAACCTTCAATATCAAGCCTCAAGTTCAAAGAATATGCACATAAACTCGATTAGTATCATTCCTATATTAACATGTGTTGATTCTGATTTAACATCTACTCCTTAAATAGATAGTTAATAATAACAAAGGTGATGAAGAAGAAGGAAGTGACATGGGAGAACCAATCCTTCCTATTCAAGTTGGAAAATTTAAAATCAAAAGTGCACTTTTGTATTATAGAGCTGGTGTGAGCATCCTTCCTTGAAGCTTGTATGACCAATATGACTTTGGTCTATTACATAAAACTAACAAAATAGTGTTGTTTACTGATTCGACATGGAAAAAACCCCGGGGGATGGTTAAGGATGTGATAATCAAGCTAGGAGAGTTCTACTATCCTGTAGACTTTATGGTGCTTGATTACGCACCGGTAAAGACAAATGAATAACCAAAGGTAAGTTTAGGTCGACTATTCCTAGCAACAGCCAAAACTCAAATCAATTTCCGAGATGGAATTATCGACATGACATTCAAAAACCGTAAGTTGCTCTTTATGTGTTTTCAAAATCAATTACATATGATACGCCGGGTATCGACATATCATATGCCGGTGGCCGGAAATCAATTACATTCAAAAACCGTAAGTTGCTCTTTGTGGGCGTATTAGCCAAAAATTCCAGAGAGGTGGGCGTATGATATGCTGGGTATCGGCATATCATACGCCGGTGGCCTAACAAATCCCTATTTTCATAAGGTTTCAAGATATTAAAAGATCAACAACTCTAATTCGAAATCCAAATTTTTCCAGACAAATTCAAGGGCTTTGAAGGTGTCTTTTGAGTATTCGAAGATTCCCAATTCATCACAACAATCAACATTGATCGTCATCAAGTAAATATTGAAGATTCAATGGAGATAATGCATGGCTAAGTTCGTGTGATTGCTTTCGGCTGCATAGTTCTTATCAAGTGAGTTGGTTAGTTGTGCTTAGGGTTCTCATATTAAACACTTTGTGATTGAATGTATTTGAGGATTTGATTGATTTAAACAATTTTTTATAAACAAAGTTATTTGCTTTATCATCAGTTTTAGGTTTACTTGCATCGTTAGCTCATTGAGAAGAGTAGATAATGTGATATAGATGAATTGATGACCTTGTGAATAAACGAGTCTTAATTTTTAATTTTTAATCAAATTCATTTTAAATTTCCTTGCTTTATGCACTTTTGCTTGGTAATCCATTCAAAGTTTCAATTTTTAATTACAAAATTTGAGTCTTTTAGTTAATCGAGTCATATTCGTTAGGCACTTTCCATAGATTCCCTGAGGAGACGATCTTACTTACCCTTGCACAACAAAGGTAGCTAATGTTAGGACCATTTTCGGTATGGAGTACTAACTAATTTACGTGTGTAACAAACCAAGTAGTGCGGAATCCTATTTGATTGGTGATCCAATTAGTGAGAACGCAATTATAATCAATCCAATAGTGAATCAAAACGTTATGAACGATTGCAAGATGATTTACTGTGATCTATGAACTTGAAACAAGTGTTCTAGGGTCTCTGGACGGCTAGGGTACGATTTAGTGCGTAGGTATTCGATTTGTTGCGTTTTTCCATGAATTAAGTGGTATTTATAGGTTAAAGTTTCTTTTCGTACAACTGAACCATTTGCATGGTTCAGTCGTGTGACTAAAGTATGCGGTTGAATCATCCGCACGACTGAAGGTCCAGTCGTGAGACTCAGTCAATCTCATGTCATAATCATGCGACTGATCCAGTCTCCTGGTTCATTCGTGCGACTGGTTCATTAGCATGAAGTATTCATGCGTATGGTCCATTAGCATGGTCCATTCACATGATACACATTTAAGTTTAAACATGTTTCTCAACCATTATTGATTAAGAACTATGTAAACAACCACAAACCTATATAATTAGTTCAATACACAATAAACAATAAAATATTAAACATTATAAGCATAAACCACACATTGTATTTCATTCATACCCATTCAATACCTATATGTTAGACATGAAAGACTTTTACATTTAGATCCTAAACTAGGTACATATATATCAACAAACTCCCCCTTGGACCTAGTTTACATCTATTGTCTAACATTCTTCATCAGCTCTTCAAATTTCTTGTACTTCTCCTCCCTTGTAACTCCCGCATATAATTCTAATGCAAAGCAGAGTCTTATCTCGTTTCGGAACTGGAGGGCTTGTACAATGTCTTGCGCGTCATAGAACAGTGGCCACTTGTATAAAGTGTAGACATCGTCAGAAGACAAGTTAGTTAGCCACATTAGGTCAAACACCCTGATAGTTTTCATATTACCTTCTCTGTTCAGAACTATGATCGCCTCACCTGTTCTCCAATCATAGTACCACCACTTAAAGTGTAGAGTGAAGTCCTGTGGCATTTCCCGTAGAGGGATTCTTGACATCGTGCGTGGAGGACTCCACTTTAGCACTATCTTTGGCTTTCCAGTAATGGAATCAACTTCAGACCGTCCGATATACCTCTTCGGTTGTTGAGGTTTGAAGTTGACACACCTCGTGTGGTAATCTCTTCAAAGCAGCCTCAAACCAGCCTGACATCTTTCTTGGGTCAGCATATAACAGCTTTAGTTTGGCCAGTTGGTTGAGCTCAAAACCAGGTAGAGTCTTTAGATCGTGTGGGAATCTAAAGTAATCTATACCTTTCTCTCTCTTCACCGCATACACATTAAGACCCTCTAAATAGGCCCACGCGATAATTTTTCCTGACATATTGTGATGCTTCTTCACTTTGTAGAGCTTGCTGTAGACACTCGGTTTTGGAGCAGTGCATTGGGCTCGGATCTCTGCAAAACAGGCCGCCCATTCTGCCTCCTTGATGTCAACATCAGTGTCTGTGGCTTGGGTTTGACCTTCTTTCTTTTCAGATTCGCTTTCCATCTGATCCAGTATATCAAAAGTATCATTGACGAGAGTATCTTCCATATTGGGGACTACATTTCTGTTGGACCAAAAGAACCAATGAGCTAGATCAGAAAAACCTTTAAGTCCCACAGACATCATGACAACCGAAGATGTCTACA
>BJCM01229541.1:0-23404 GCA_018326385.1 Flaveria bidentis
AAGATAATAATGATATTATCTGTATGTACGTATGGTGTATGATCACACACACTTGAAATGAAGGGTTTTTAATAAAAGTAAAGTATGTTTATTATAAAACTAGAACTCACTCAGTAACGCTGAATTTTATGCATTTTCCAGTTGGCAGGTAGTGTTGCTGAGGATGGCACGAGGCAGCTGCTCAGCCCTTTTGGATGGCATCCATTTATATAAAGCTTTTGTGATGTAATACAACGATGAAATTTTGTAACCAACAACGATGCATTGTTTTGCAAAAAAAAATTTATGATGAAAGGAAATGCCATTTTTGAATGTTTCCGCTGCAATGTTTATTTAAAATATCTGTAAATGTATGTTTTATGTGCTATAGTTGACCAGCTGTGAGCGTCCCGGGAACGGGGCCTTACACAAACTAAAATTGGACGTGTAAACTCAAGTTATTGCTTTTTTCGTGAAGGTAGACCAAAACTGCTCTTTTTTACAGCAAACAAAGGGTCAAATGTTTTGGTACATGATTTGTATTTTGATGAAGTTATGGTAAAGTAAATGATTTGGGAAGTAATTCCATGAGTCTTTGAGCACATCCAAGTGGTTTCATCTCAAAATAGTGTATAGATTTGTGTTTAGAGACATTATAATAAATAAATGACATATGAGTTTATTATAAAAACTTTTTTTTGGTGTGTGCGTGAATGATCGAGTTATGAAACGCGAAACCGTACGATCATTATATTTATATTTAGTAATTAAAATTAATATTATGTATTAATTGAAATCCAGGTTGAGCGGAGACCCTAAACGTTTCTGCTTTCGTTTATTAGTTGTTGTGCATTTAAGGTGAGTTCTCAGCCCCGCTTTACCTACTTTCTTTGGGTGAAAGAAACATGTGTTCTAAATGTATTTTCAATTGCTAAGTATTATTGTAATATCACTTGTTTACTAGTGTGACACCCTGCTTAAGTCCTCACTTTCGAACCGTTAATATATGTACTCTAGCAAGGTAATTCTGAGTAGATCTACTGGGTTTGACAAACCCCACCCGGGCAAGTCACGCTAGCACAACGTTCGTCAAACGAGTGTTTAATTGACCTAATTTCTGTTGTTGTGACCGGTGTTCACAACCAAGGCATTCTTTACGTTGTCAGCATCGGTTGCGAACTTCATACACTTAGTAACTTGTTGAGTAGACTAGATATCTACTGATATTATTTTGTTTACTGTATCAGTTTACTGTTATGTTCTATTTATCAAAACTTGTGAGCTCACCAACTTTGTGTTGATACTTTAGCATGTTTCTTTCAGGTTCCTAAGCGAGCACGACTAGGATCATCACATCATATCATTTATCATTTATTGGGTTAACAAAGAACATTTGCACTTTCTACACATTATACTTATCTGGTTTTGCGCGTGTTTGTACCGTTTAAATTACGGTTTATACGCTTCCGCATTTATTTTCATGTTTCGTATTTAATTCTGATTTTAAGAAACTTTATAAAATTTGGAAATTATGTTTTGTAATTTTTGTGTCGTTTGGCGTAACTAATGGCTAAGATCCTGGTATGTCACGCGCCTAACAGTATTACCCAGTTTGTGAAAATTGAGGGTGTGACAGATTGGTATTAGAGCTAATGGTTATAACGAACTAAATTAAATTTGCATCACATTTGCATTGCATTTAGACTATAGCCTAATGCCTTAGTTACACGCACATAAACATGTTTAGCTTCATTAGTTTGCCTTGTCTATTTGCTATACTTGCTTGGGATTTGCTTGTTGTAGTATATTCCTGTGAGTGTTCGGCTACGGGAATGACATAATCATCTCTTTATTCTATGTTTACGGGAAAAGGGCCGGTTCGTCCTGATTTCCCACTGTTGCCTCATCTTTCTCCATACAAGTGACTCCGAGTTGTTGTGAGTCAAGAGAAGGTTACTTACGAATTACCTTTACCTTACCTTTTACATTATACCTCTTGGAATTGGATACAACATCCTTGGTATTAGACTTGGATCGTTCATCGGGCGCATGTCCTACATCCTGTTAAATGCTTTCTCGGACGAGAGATACTTCTGTCATACTTTCTTTACCTAGTTAGAACTTCTACCCTACCCTGTGGAGCAGGCAATAGTTGCACTATGACTATTATAGACATTGGGAGACAACTTATTGGGGTTTATGTACGAAATGCTACCTTACCCATCTGACCTGAGTACATTGGCGACCTTTTGCCCAAGGGAATGCTTTCCCAACTAATTCCTCCGTACAACCTTGGTTAATCGACACTTGATTTAATAGCTATGTCTTTGATACCTCTATCATTGATAACACTCTGTACTTGAAAAATTATGTTAGCTTGGATGGGAGGAACCAGGGTGACCATGCAAAGTAAATTACCATCACGGGTGCACATGTAATTGTAATTTGTCTTGCATGAGAAGTCTTGCAAATCCTGTCAGATGATAACAGTCATAGTCAGTACAAATTTTCATTTCTATACGTTGGTGACACGACAGTCCCAATCCGTACAAAACTTCACTAATCTCCTTGCCTATTCATTTTTCTTTAATTTAGTTTTATCCATCGGACTTTGTTCTTTTTCACACCTAGATAGGAAGGGTTGTTTCCCCACCCAACTGATACTTTTGGATTTTAGTATTTGATTTGATTGATTGTATACGTACTTACAATTTATCCGACCAGAAGTTATTATTTGAGCTTATTAGTTGTGTGTGTGCTAAATTCTTTTATATTATTTGTACTTAAATGAAGTAGATATGTTGCATATTACTTATTTTTGTATGTTGTGATTGTTAAGAATGTCTGGAACTGGCCGAGGACGCGGACGTGGTCGTGGCACCATCAATATAACCCCTTCCGAACTGGTAGCCCTAATCAACCAGCATGTGGCTAATGCTCTCGCAAATCCTAACCTCAATCCGCACGCTGCTCCGATCGGTAAGGAATACCAAATCTACTCCTGACGTTAATGTTCTGTCACTCTAGTTAAGTCGTAACATCTATTCAAAAATTCTAAAGACCTGATCAAAATTTGTTGCAGGACAAGGGATATGCACCTTCAAGACCTTCATGGACTGTAAACCTAATCTGTTCTCTGGAGCGGAAGGAGCTATAGGACTCCCCCGCTGATTTGAAAAGCTCAAATCTGCATTCGAGATGTGTAACTGCCCGGTGGCAAGTCGGGTCAAGTACACCACTAGTACTCTAGATGGTGCTGCATTGTCATGGTGGAACACTCAAGTCCAGATATTAGGTGTAGAAACTGCAAACCATACAACTTGGAATGATTTCAAGACCTTGATAAAAAAGAATACTATCCCCGGGAAGAGGTGCAGAAACTAGAGACTGAGTTCTGGAATCTCAAGATGACAGGTTCTGAAATCGAGGCGTACACCACTCGATCCCACGAGCTTGCTACTTTGTGCCCTAACATGGTCGACCCTCCTTCCTTGAGGATTGAGAGGTATCTGCATGGCCTGTCACCCGAGATTCAAGGTATGGTCACTGCTTCCAGACCAAGCACCATACAGGAGGCAATCAGATTGGCTCACAGGCTAACTGACCAGGCGGTCGTACAGGGTAAACTACCCCCGCGAGGTTCAACATCAACTACTTAAGATAGTAATAATAAGCGGAAATGGGAATCTGGTCCCCATAACAAGCAGAACAACTCTCAACAGCAACCACAACAGTCACGAAAGTTTGACAACTTTTGTTCATCTCATCAATCATCCTCTTCATCTCAACATGGTGGTGGCTACTCCGGGACGTTACCTAAGTGTAACATATGCAACTACCACCATAATGGTCCTTGAAAAAAGAACACATGTGAGCGGTGCGGTACGTTTGTCCATGCTGCTAAGGATTGCCGAATGAACATTACAACCAAATAGCCAGCCCAGCGGAATGAACAAAGAGGTTGTTATGAGTGCGGTCAGATCGGGCACATCAAGAGGTACTGCCCAAAACTGAGGAAAAACAATGGCGGTGGTAATGATGCTGATAACCACAATGGCAATGGCAGTGGAAACGACAATAGTAACAGTAATGGTAGAGCCAAGGAAAAGCCTTCGCCATTGGTTCAGGTGAGGCTCGTAATGATCCATCTACTGTAACTGGTAAATTTCCTATTAATGGTTGCTTTGCCTCTGTGCTATTTGCTTCTGGTGCTTATAGGAGTTTCATTTTGTATAAGTTTAGTCGATTGCTAGATGATAATTCTGTAACCCTAGATACAAATTATACAGTAGAAATAGCTGACGGTAAGATCATCAAGTCTTCTCGTATATATAGGGGTTGTAAGATTAGCCTATATGGGCATGATTTTGACATTGATCTTCTATCTATTACACTCGGTAGCTTTGATGTTGTTGTTGGCATGGATTGGTTGTCTAAGAACCAAGTCGAAATAATTTGTCGTGAGAAACTCGTCTGACTACCTTTGACTGATGGAAAGATACTCACTGTGGAAGGCGAAAAGAGTGGTGCAGTAGTTGGCATCATCTCATACATGAAGGCTCAGAAGTGTTTGAGGAAAGGGCATTCGGCGATTTTAGCCCTAGTTACTGAAAAGACTACTGAGGAGAAACGACTGGAAGACATTCCTGTTGTTAGAGATTTTCCTGAGGTATTTCCCGAGGACCTACCTGGCCTTCCCCCACACAGGAAGGTTGAATTTCAGATTGAATTAGCACCTGGAGCAGCTCTGATAGCTCGGATGCCGTACCGTTTAGCACCGAACGAACCACAAGAGCTGTCTAAGCAATTGCAGGAATTGCTGGACAAGGGATTTATACGTCCCAGCTCTTCACCCTGGGGAGCTCCAGTGCTTTTCGTGAAGAAGAAAGATGGAACCTTCAGAATGTGTATTGACTACCGAGAACTGAACAAGGTGACAATCAAGAATAGATATCCACTCCCGCGCATTGATGACCTCTTTGACCAGTCGCAAGGATCAAGTTACTATTCCAAAATTGATCTGAGATCAGATTACCATCAGCTTCGAGTTCGGGAGGAAGACATCTCGAAGACGGCATTCCGAACTCGTTATGGGCACTATGAGTTCGCAGTAATGCCTTTTGGATTGACCAATTCCCCAACAGTTTTCATGGACCTCATGAATCGTGTTTGCAAACCTTATTTGATAAGTTTGTCATTGTCTTTATTGGTGACATACTAATCTACTCTCAGAATAAGGAAGATCATGAGAAATATCTGAGAATTATTCTAGAATTGTTGGAGAATGAACAATTGTATGCAAAGTTATCAAAATATGACTTCTGGATGCGAGAAGTGCAGTTTCTTGGTCATGTGGTGAACAAAAAAGGTATACATGTAGATCCTTCAAAGATTGGCTAGCATCGAAAACGCCTAGTGAGATGTGACAATTCCTTGGTTTGGTAGGCTATTAGAGACGATTTATCGAGAGATTCTCAAGGTTAGCATAACCTCTAACTGCCCTAACTCACAAGGGAACCATCTACAAATGGGGCAGCCAAAAGGAATCAACATTTCAGACACTTAAGGACAAACTCTGCAGTGCGCCGATCCTAGCCTTGCCAGAAGAAATGGATGACTTTTTTGTTTATTGTGATGCATCCATATAGGGTTTGGGATGTGTACTGATGCAACGCAAAAATGTCATTGCTTATGCATCTAGACAACTCAAAGTACATGAGAAGAATTACACAACACATGATCTGGAACTAGGAGCTGTAGTGTTTGCCTTGAAGATCTGGAGGCACTACTTATATGGAACCAAGTGCATGATCTACACAGACCACAAGAGCCTCCAACACATATATAACCAAAAAGAGTTGAATATGCGGCAACGATGATGGCTAGAACTGCTCAATGACTATGACTGTGCCATTAAGTATCACCCGGGTAAGGCTAATGTGGTAGCCGACGCCCTCAGCAGAAAAGAAACCCCTAAACCTCGACGTGCATTGCAAATGACCATTCACTACGATCTTCCAGTTCAAATCAAGGCTGCCTAGTCGGAGGCCTTGATCGTTGAGAATCTAAAAGCAGAATCCATGCGAGGCATGGAGAAACATTTAGAGACCAAGACTGATGGAATTCGTTATTTCATGAAATGAACCTGGGTACCATAGTATGGGAATTTACGAGAATTAGTAATGGATGAAGCTCATAAGTCACGTTACTCAATTCATCCGAGTTCAGACAAGATGTACCAAGATCTGAAGGAATGTTATTGGTGGCCGAACATGAAAGCTGAGATTGCCACCTATGTAGGCAGATGTTTAACTTGCTCCAAAGTTAAGGTGGAATATCAGATACCATCTGGTTTACTTTAGTAATCGGAACTTCCAGTGTGGAAATGGGAGCAGATCTCGATGGACTTTGTCACAAAGTTGCCCAGGACTCCCAGCGGATGCGATACATTTGGGTTATAGTAGATCGCTAAACAAAATCCACTCACTTTCTAGCAATCCGAGAGACTGGTCGAATGGATAAGTTGACACAGATTTATTTAAGAGAAATAGTCTCTCGGCACGGTGTACCAATATCCATCATATCCGATCGTGACGCTCGGTTCACTTCTCATTTCTAGCAATCATTGCAACGATCTTTGGGAACGCGGTTGGACATGAGCACTGTGTATCATCCGCAAACCGATGGTCAGAGTGAGCGTATGATTCAGACGCTAGAAGATATGTTACGTGCCTGTGTGATTGATTTTGGTAGTAATTGGGAAACTCATTTACCATTGGTTGAGTTCTCCTACAATAACAGTTATCACACCTCAATCAAAGCCGCACCATTTGAGGCATTGTATGGGCGTAAGTGCCAATTACCTATCTGTTGGGCAGAAGTTAGAGAAAGCCAACTTACGGGCCCTGAGCTTGTGCACGAGACAACTGAGAAGATTGTGCAAATTCGTAATCATATGGCAGCAGCACGTGACCGACAAAAGAGTTATGCTGATAAACGTCGTAAGCTGTGGGAATTTCAGATTGGTGACAAGGTACTCCTAAAAGTCTCACCTTGGAAAGGCATGATACACTTTGGAAAGCGTGGAAAACTGAACCCTAGGTACGTTGGACCGTTTGAGATTATCAAACGGGTTGGTCTAGTAGCCTATCAGCTGAATTTACCGGAAGAGCTCAGTTAAATACACAACGTGTTTCACGCGTCAAACCTGAGGAAGTGTCTATCTAACGAATCACTCGTCGTTCCACTAGAGGAGTTGGAAATTGATGAACAACTCCATTTCATTGAAGAACCAGTTGAGATTATGGATCGAGAGGTCAAAAACCTAAAGCGTAGCAAGATTCACATTGTGCGTGTTAGGTGGAATTCAAAGCGTGGGCCAGAATTTACCTCGGAACGCGAGGATCAAATAAAAAAGAAATACCCGTAACTGTTCAAAGATCATACATCTACTTCTCAAGGTATCCATTCTTAAGATATCTTTCTTTAAATTTCAAGACGAAATTCCCTTCAACAAGGGGATGATGTCATAACTCTCGCGAAACCTTACGTTCTTTATTTTGGTTTATTTCGGAAATTTGAGAAACCCTATCATAAGCGAGTTTCTGACCTCCTATCGTTGCTGTTAAATCTGTTGTTCTATGTTTACCTGATGTTCTAATTTTCAGGATGAAATTTCCTTCAACAAGGGGATGATGTGACAACCCGAGTTTCCAGGTTATCATCATAACCGTTATAAACCTTTTTTTCGACAATTGAAAATAATATATATATATATATAAACAATTCTATTATTGTAATTAATAATTACTAACCAAAACTTCATAAACCAAAAATACAATTTAATTAAACTTGGGGGGATAAATGTAAATATTCCTTGTTATATTGAAAATATATAACCGTGAGAGGGGATCTCACGTGAACCATCTTCACCAACCCTAAACCCCTCTCTCTCTTTCGACGGCAACTCTCATTTCCTCCTCAAACGATCCACTTCCGCAAACACCCGACGGCGGCAACCTCTCCGTCGAGACCAAACACCTTTGAAGATTCTTCCGCTTGCAACCGTGATCACTCCGACAGCCTCTCGTTCACACTGCGCTTCCCCGACGATTTCTTTGTTATCGACAGTCGACGTCTCTTCTACAACCGTGAGAACTAATCAAAACCGCTCCATTCGGTATGATTCTTGCTCTATTTTGTTCATTCGGTTATGGTTCAGTCGTTCGACCTCAAGCGGTTGTCACGTTTTAATGTTCGGTTCATGTGCGATTTGCTTTAAGTGTGTGTATGTATACATGATTCGGTGATGTTCGGTTTCGGTTAGTTTGGATGTCTCTACGTTTGTGTATATATATATGAGATGTTATGTGTGTAGGTGATCTGTAGGTATATGCTTGTGTGTGTGTGTGTGATGATGTGTGTGGTTGTGTGTGTGATGATGTGTGTGTCCTTGAATGTGCATGTGTGTGTGTTATATTTTGTGCATCCGATCGCATGTGGGTGTGCACATATATGTGTGTGTGTGTCTTGCATGTGGACGTATATGTGTGTGTTCTTCCATGTGCATGTGTGTGTTATATTGTGTGTGAATGATTGTGTCTGTGTATGTGCATGTGTGTGTGTTTTTCTCTAGTGTGTGGTGGTAATATGGTGTGAAAGATAGTGACAATGGGTGGGTCATGGCTGTGAGGTTGGCTTGGAATGGAAATCGGGTTGTGTTTGACGATTATTATGTGATAACGTAGATTGGGTAATGATCATAGGAAAGTGTTTGGATGTAAGTTGTATGGTTTGGGTTTCTCCAAAACTTATTAACATTTAAAAACACTTGGATGAGTTTCTAAACTTCTTTTAGATGATAACTTGGTCTTGTGAAGTCACTGAATATTGTCAAGATGCATGTTTAGTCTAAAACTTAATGTTTCTGGTTTTGGCAGATTCTGTTAGCCAACTTGTTTACGTTGTAACATGATGATAATAAACTCAATCACTGCATTTCTTGGGTCCAAATTGTGTATTTCTTTATCTAGTTTCCGGAGTGTGCAACCACACTTAAATTGAACCTGTAAAACTGAAGTTATTGCCTTCTTTGTCAAGGTAGGCCAAAAATGTTCTTTTTGACAGCAAACAAAGGGTCAAATGTTTTGGTACATGATTTGTATTTTGATGAAGTTATGGTTAAAGTAAATGATTTGGGAAGTAATTCCATGAGTCTTTGAGCACCTCCAAGTGGTTTCATATCAAAATAGTGTATAGATTTGTGTTTAGAGACATTATAATAAATGGATGACATATGAGTTTATTATATGACATATGAGTTTATTATAAAAACTTTTGTTTGGTGTGTGCGTGAATGACCAAGTTATGAAACGCGAAACCGTACGATCATTATATTTATATTTAGTATTTAAAATTAATATTATGTATTAATTGAAATCCAGGTTGAGCGGAGACACTAAACGTTTGTGCTTTCGTTTATTAGTTGTTGTGCATATAAGGTGAGTACTCAGCCCCGCTTTACCTACTTTCTTTGGGGTGAAAGAAATGTTTGTTCTAAATGTATTTTCAATTGATCAGTATTATTGTAATATCACTTGTTTACTAGTGTGACACCCAGCTTAAGTCCTCACTTTTGAACCGTTAATATATGTACTCTAGCGAGGTAATTCTGTGTAGATCTACTGGGTAGCATCTACATTTGAACGAGAAGTTATAAATTTATGGTTTGTGATTGTGATTGTCATACAAGGTTGAAAACCATATGATTAACTTTCATTCGCGAAACTGGTCTTCATAATAAATCCATGGCTAATGAACTAGAAATGGTTATTAGAAATCATATCACTTTAACTTTCTGATCATTTGCGGGTTCCCTTTTATTAGTTTGAGAAATCTTCAGTAATTGTTATGGTTTTCTAAAATCAATAGTATGTTAGGAAGGAACTTGATCAACTCTCTTTATAACATTAAGTTATGTTTTCAGAAATCATATGTCAAATAGTTCACAAAAGATTTACCTACATTACTAGGGCTTTGATCTAAACAGTAAAACTCAACCTCACGTGATCCTAGTCACTAAGGCAGCAGGATAGACGAGAAATCGCGCCAGCTCATCTTTATAAACATTAACATAATTACATTAATCCATATCTTTAAATCACACCACCAATTCATCACGATTACATATGTGGAGTCTAATTAGGATGATAACTTTTATTCCTTGGTTTTAAATCCAAACGCTTCAAATCTTAGTTTACTTTAGTTTTATCATTGTTGTTAAACCCTAAAAATCTTTCCAATGCAACTTATCATTTTATTTAACAAAAACCAAATCTAATAGTCAAATCGTCAAGTTTTTTGAGTAGGCTAGGTATGTCCACGGATTGATACTCGGTTCTTACCAACACTATATTACCACACGATAGGTACACTTGCCTTTTGTGTGTGTGGTTTAGTATTAGTAATAACCAATTAAAACTGAATCTGTGCGATAAATCTTTATTAAATTATATATACTATCCGCATGCATCATTTACAAAGTTTGAAATAGAGAAATTCAATGGTAAAATCTATTTTACGCTAATAAAGATAAGTTTTCTCTGGTTCATAAAAGGGTTGCCATTGCATTATCCAATGAAGACATGCTACCTACAATTCTTATTGATAAAGAAAAGAGCACACTTGAAAGGCCCACGCCAGGATCACTTATAGTTGTGGAGATAGGATTTTGTGGGAAGTATCAAAAGAGATTGATGCGACTGGGATTTGGTTAAAAATCACAGAAATAAATTCATTAAGCTAGTATTGGGTTTGGAGAATATTGATGTAACTCTTGAATATGAGTGTCATGCAATCTTACTTTTAAATTCACTTACTCAAACCTTTTAACACTTTTTTGATACATTTATGTATAGAAGGATATAGTGATAACGTAGGAACTATTGGCACTTTTGAATTCCAAAGAATTAAAGAAAGAAACAAATATTTAGGATTATTCTAGTGATGGGTTTGCTTGTAAGAGGAAGTCCATCATAAAGAAACAGAAAGTTAAAAGGGCTTTCAAGATCCAAATCGAAGTTCAAAAGGAGATGCTTTATTTGAAATTCAAACAAACATCTCAAAAAGAGATTCCCATAAAGAAAGAAGAAACAATTTGATTCAACTTCTTCTAAAAGTAAGGGCAATATTTCTCTTGAGTCATCTATTAAGGGTTATGAGAGTTTTGATGTGTTGGTGGAATCAAGTGACAAAAGCAATCAAGAAAGGATTCTAAATTGGGAAAACTATGAAACTAACCAATTGAAAAAATCCATTTACGAAACTAACCATTGACCATTCTTTTTACGAAAATGAAATTTTGACTTTGACCATCGCCCATAGGAGAGGAAAATACATGAAATCACGCCCAAATCCCTCGCCTACTTGTCCCATATCTGGAAGACCTAAAGTTGTGTTGAAGTGAAGTCCTCTGGGAACAATGTCAAAGATTCCCTTACGGGAAATGCCTCAGGACTTCACTCCACATTTCAAATGGTGGTATTATGATTGGAGAACGGGTGAAGTGGTCATAGTTTTGAACAAAGAAGGAAAAGTAGAGACTATCAGGGTATTCGACCCAATGTGGCTTACAAACTTGTCAGCTGAAGATGTCTACACATTATACAAGTGGCCACTGTTTTATGACACGCAGGATATTGTACAAGCTCTCCAGTTTCAACACATCATAAGACTCTCCCTTGCATTTGAAATACATGCAGGAGTTACAAAAGAGGAGAAGTACAAGAAATTTCAAGAACATATGAAGAGTGTTAGACAATAGATTAAACTAGGACCAATGGGGAGTTTGTAAATACATCATGTTCCTAGTTTATGAGCTTTAATGTAAAAGACTTTCATGTCTTACACATATTTAATGAATGAGTTCTATGAAATATAATATGTGATTGATGTTTATTAATGTTTAACTATTTCATATTATTGTGTTGAGTAAAATGTCTTTGAACTTACCATATAGGTTTGAGGTTGTTGTACATGGTTCTTAATCAATAATGATTAAGGAATGTGTTCAACATAGTCCGGTGATTATCCATGCTAATGGACCATGCTTATGGACCATACGCATGAATATGTCATGCTTATGGACCAGTCACACGACTGAACTAGGAGACTGGATCAGTCGTATGATTGAGACATAATATTGACTCAGTCGCACGACTGAAGCTTCAGTCATGCGTATGACTCGGTCACATAATTCAGTCGCACGACTGAACCATGCTAATGGTTAAGTCGTACGAATGAAAACTACAAACCTATAAATACCACTTAATTCGTGAAAAAAAACATTACAATTCAAGAACAATTCGGAACACTTCATAATTTGTCTAACCCTAGCCGTCCAGAATGTCTAAGACAGCCAATCCAACTTCAAAGTTCGTTCTTGATCGATTCCTACTCGTTCTTAATGTTTAGTTCATTCTTATATTGATCAGGTTAACGTTCTCACTGATTGGATCGCCAATCAAATAGGATTTCGTACTGCTTGATTTGGTTTCACGCATAATCAGTTAGTATTCTGTACATACATGGTCCTGACAAGTGGTATCACAACTTTGGCTCTTGATTTTGCGTGTAATTCGATTAGTTTGGTGTTAAACTTAACGTTTTCATTCAAAAGAGTCATCCTTTTGAGTCAAAAAGTGTTTTCGATGTTTTCTGGCATTAAAGTTTCGATTTTTCACTATACCATTCAAAAGAGTCATCCTTTTGAGTCAAAAAGTGTTTTCAACATTTTCTGGCATTAAAGTTTTGATTTTTCACTATACGACAGATTAGGGTTCTTGGAAAAATCATGTTTTTGTGTCAAAGTGTCAAAATCTTCGATTTTGCCAAAAAATTAGCCTTTAGTCGCATGACTAGCTCATTCATACGATTGAACTCATTTGTACACTCCATTCGCGCGACTGAACTCAATCGCATTCATCATTTGCACGACTGAACATCTCCAGTCGTTTGAGTCCATTCGTCTTGTTTATACGCACGACTGAATCCAATTGCACGATTGAATTCATTCACCCTTCATTCGCACGAGTGAACCATACTCATAGTCCATTTGTACGATTGAAACTGTCCTGTTCTCCAATTACCAAGTTTATAGAAATGGAAGATCAGCTTGCCGCGTTTACTGCCGGGAAGGACTCACGCATCCAGAACCTTCTGCTTCTAGAAAATGAGATAGGAAATCATAATAACCGCCAAAGCTTATAACGTTAGATGGCTATCCACAATGGAAAAAGCGGTTCAAGATGTACTTAAATGGAGTTGATTCCAATCTTTGGACATCCATCAAGACTGGTTACATGGTGCCAGTCAGTGCTAATAGAGTCAAGCTAACTTTGGGAGGAATGAATGAAGCACAAAAGATACTCTTCAATGCTAAGAAGAAAGTTTATGCCTTGTTGACTCAGTCAATAGCAAAAGACATCTTTCATCAGTTTTCTGAGAATAAACAGGCCAAAAAGCTATGGGAGGCTTTAGAGAAGAAATATGATGGTAATGCAATGTTAAAGGTGTTGAAGGCTAAGGCACTCAAGAAGGAGTTTGATAATTTCTCCTTAATAGGAAATGAGAGCCTGGATGACATAATTGACAGGTTCTATCATCTAATCAATGAGCTGGACACTCATGGTGTAACCACATCAATGGAATTTAAAGTTTCAAGTTTTGCTGATGGGTTGCCTGATAAATGGGATTCATTTGTGTCCAATCTCTGACAGAATGACATTCTTGCAACTTTGGACATAAATGACTTCATCTTGAAGTTAAGAGAGGAATAACTGAGGATGAAGTACAAGTCAAATAAAGGATCCTACATTCAGAATCCTTCACTCTACAACTCAGTTTCATCTCCAGCTGTTTCAGGAGCACCTCTACAAACAGCTTTTATGTCTAGTTCATCTGCTTCTTCCCAAACCACTGCTTCAGGACCAGAATCGTCAGGGTCATCAAGGACCCAATACATAGTGCCTGAAGCCAACACTACAAAGTTGAAGATCGAAAATCTTGGTAATATCACAGTGGAAGTTTCAAAGGAGCACATGGATCTTCTAGCACCTATTGTCCAATCCTATGATGGTTTAGTTGCTAGGAAGATTGGCAATTGTCATCTTGCAGATGAAGATTACAAGCGTGTTGATAAGAATGAGCTAGAGAGAATGGGCACCATGTGGGCCTTGGCAAGTGCAATCAGAAGAGCTAAAAAGTTTGTCAAGAAGACGGGGCAGAATCTAATAGCCACTAAGGACACGACGTTTGTTTTTGACAAAACCAAAGTAACATGCTTTAACTGTGGTGAAAAGGGTCACTTTAAACGTGAATGTGTAAAGCCCAAGAAAACAGGTAATGGAAATCAGTTTCCGACCTTCAACCATCAAGACAAGGACACAATTGGAACTGCTTCTTCAAGCAAAGAGACAAAGGCTCTTACTGCTCAAGGTGATGAAGGGCAAGACTGGTCCTTCCGGTTTGTTTCTCCTGGAGAATCAAATATTGCCTTTGTCAAAGCAGTAGATGATGGGTCTGCTAGTGAAGGTGAGATGACAACTAACAATCGATGTCTGATATTGAAGAAGCTGCAAACGTGGTAAATCACCTAGTTGTAGAAGAGCTTAGAGCAATGATTTTAGAATCTCCAGCCACCGAAGGATCTAATTCTGCTTTGATGATTGATTCAACCGATTCATCACAGGTAAGTTCTCTAGACCAGTTATTTGATAAACATGCTTGTCATGAATATGATAAATTTAGAGAAAGCATTCATCTGAAATTTGCTAGGTTATTAGAACACAATGATAACTTAGTAAATGATTTACAACTCTACATTAAAGCTAATCGTATTGTAAAATAAAATGAGTGCAGTTTTAAAGAAAAGATAGAACTTTTGGGCTAAGGGAAACCGAGGTTGTTGCCTTAAATAATCAAATAATATAAAGTTTTATTTAAATTCTTTAGAAGAGACCAAAAAGGAAAAAGTAGTTTTGGAAGTCGAGGTAAATTCTTTAAAACAAAAACTGCATAGTTGGGCTAGTTCTTCTCACATAGTTCAAAACTTAGTGAAAGAACGAAACAATAGGGAAGGTTTGGGTTACAAAGTAGTTGCACCACCACATAAAATTCTTTTAAATACAAAATGTAAACCTGTCAATGACAACCTAGTTAAGGATCATGTGGTGTCCACTCCTCTGGTTAGTGATCCCGATTCCACAATCAAACCTGTACAGAAGATCACTAGACAGAAGGAGCCTACTTTGAAATCTAAAGGTAAAATGCTGGTTGAGAATTTGGATGATGAAATTAAAAAGGCTAATGTAAGGTCAGGGTCACAAACATCTACTTCAGAACCCAAATTGACTAAACCAGTTAAAAAAAACCATGTAAATCACTAAAGTCCAAATAAAATGAAAATTAAAGATGTTCAAAACGTTAAAACAATTAAGTTTGTTAATAAGGATGAAACATCTAATAGAGAAATGAAAAAACCCAACAGACAAAGGTCACACCTTTACAAAACTCAAACCCACATAAATATTTTCCTCAGTCTGTAGAAGGGAGATCTTGTTACAATTGTGGAAAACAAGGACATATCTCTCCTAATTGTCCTAATTATCAGGCGCCCAAAAAGAAAATTGAACTTTATGATACAAAACCAAGTTTTTCTAAAATAAGATCTAACACTCCACCTAAGAGTGTTAGTGAACCTAAAGTTCAAACCATAAGTCAGTCGTCTGTTTACCACAAACAAGCCTTACACAAAACTGGCTTGTGGAAAGAAAAATCAAGTATAGTGTCTGATAGTAAGAATGATAAGAAGAATGATATGCTCTCATCCTCTAAAGGACAATGGGTTGAGTTCATGATGTGTGATACCTTTGGGTCACCCAAGCCAGTTAAGGCTTGGGTCCCAAATCTGAACTAATAAGTTTCTTTGAATGTGCAAGGTGTCGCTACAGTGCTATCATCAATACCTAGATTATTGATAGTGGGACATACAGGCACATGACAGGAAATGTGTCTCTCCTTTTCAATGTCAAACAAATTAAAGGGAGACATGTTTTATTTCATGGAAATAAGAGAGGGTACATCACCGATTAATGGTGTGAAAAAGAAAAGTGATGTGATTCTAGAAGAAGAAAGCGTGTAGTCCGACATGTTTTTCTTGTTTTCTTTTATTTTCTTTTATTTTACTTTATTTTATTTTATTTTACTGTCTATTAAAATCCAAAAACACAAAAAGATTTTCAGTTTTAGAATTTTAAGGGGAGAATAATTTAATTTAATATTAAATTAGTGCAGTATTTATTTACTTAAAAAATGAGGAGGAGGGAAACTTAGCTATAAGAAATGAAATCAAATCTGTGATTATGATTTAACAGTTATGAAAAATGATAGTACATAGGGAACAAATAGTTTGAGACTTTAAAAGATTTTAAATGATTAAGATGCATAATTTAAAGTATAAGTCTGAGAAGTCTAAAGAAAAATAAAAGGAAAAATGATAGTAAAACTAGTATGCTACTGAGGTAACATAGAGAAAGTAGACCTAGAGGTTGCTAGTTTATTATATGATGTGTCGGTAGATTCAACATAATAGATGAGTAGACCTCATTGGTGATTTAAATTTAAACTAAACTGTTCAACTTGCTGTGGGTTCCCATCTTATCCCTGGTTAACACAATCAACGCATTTCCAATAAGGGGTGACGAGCAAATTAAACGCCACAAATGTGTGTGGATGACCATAAAATGAGCAAAACACATGAAAAAAGATATTGCTAAAAGCAATCTAGCAAGCTAATGACTATTGTTGTTGGTGCGTTATGTGCAAAAGAAAAAAAATAAATGCTCTAACAAGAATATAGGTTATGTGCCTCTCTGTTGTGCGGTGGCGCTGACCTGAGGATAAGCATAACCTAAATATTCAATAACTCATTATTGTTTGCGCCTCTCTGCTTTGTGATGGCACTGACCTGAGGCTTGGCATCTATTTGAAAGCTCTTAGAATAGTTTCTTCTTGTCAAATACCCGTAGACCGCTCAAAAATCTCCTGATGAATGTTGATTACCATATAAGTGTGGGATCCACAAATTCTAGTTGAAATAATTAAACCTTAACATTTAAGTGGACAAATATACTGACAATCATCGTGAGCTGCAATTCTTGACAGTCAAAATCATTGTGTGCATCTTATAGCTCTAGTATGATTTCCTAAAATTGCTATTGACTCTCGGTCAAAACAAGAATCTAGCATTAAAATGTTTTATTAAAATGTCCCAAATGATTCTGATATACCTGTATGATTCCATAATGAATCATTCCAGAAATGATCAAATTAACTTGAAGTTGTGTTGTCCAGGAATTAAAATCTGTTAGACGTATTTCTAAAAGATTTCAATCCATCTCTAGTCAAAAACATAAAATTATGTCCTGTTTTGTTTTAAATTTCAAGTTGTTTTCAAATTGTGTTTTCTAGTCTTTTGTTACATAGATGTCGGGCTCGACAACTAGACTTAATCTATGAATCACTCACTCAAAAGGGTCACGTCTGAGGTGACCAAAATGTTCAAAATTAAAACGTGTCACGTCTAAGGAGACAAATCGGTGTTAAATTAAAATGAGTCACGTCTGAGGTGACCAATCCGCTTTACAATTAAAAGGATCACGTCTGAGGTGATCAAACAGTTTTAAATTAAAAAGGTCATGTCTGAGATGATCATCGGTCATAATGTCAATATCAAAAGGTAAGATTTTAAGTGTTTGAAAGTGTGTGAGGTCAAACTCATAATTATGAGCCAGTCGCACGTTTGGATCATAAGTATGGGCCAATCGCACAAATGGAAAATAAGTATGAGACAATCGCACGACTGGACCATAAGAATGAGCCAGTCACATGACTGGACCATAAGTATGAGCCAGTCACATGACTAGACCATAAGTATGAGCCAGTCACACGACTGGACCATGAGTATGAGACATCCATGCGATTGGACCATAAGATTGAACCAATCGTACGAATGGATGAAGAAGTATGAGTTAGTCACACAACTGAAGCATAAGTATGGGTTCAGTCGCACGACTGAAGTATGAGTATGGGTTCAGTCGCACAACTGAAGGATGAGTATAGGTCCAGTCGCATGAATGTACTTTAAAACAATATAAATAGAAGGGTTATTCGGCCGCCTTCCTTACCACCCTTCACAGCTTTCAAAACCCTCTCATACGCAAACACTTTGCCTGAATTTCGTCTGCCTTGATTACTCACTAACTTGTGATACTAACGTGTGTTCTACTCATCTACAGGTACTTTGAGACTGAAATTGACCTTAATGACCGGTTTATTCGAACCCTTAGGACCAATTAAGTTAGATTCAAGAAACGAGAATAACTCATCTAAATAGACCACTTAAATGGACATATCGTTGAATTAAAGGACATTAGGTGATGTTTAGAGTCCCTACGCATCTAATGAGTCTAAACACAACGTCTAACATCAAAATTTGACCAAGATTCGAGGTCGGAGTGTCGAACAGAGTCATATGCGAATAGACACTCTGAATGAACTTCAGTCGCACGATTGAGCCAGGCGTGCGATTCAATCGCACGAATGAATCATTCGGTAACTCAATCGCACAACTGACTTAACCGCATGGCTTAACACATAACTCAGTTCAGTCGCAAGCTCAACTGCACGACTGAACTCAGCCGCAGGCTTAATCGCATGACTGAACTCAATCGTATGGTTCAATCGCACGATTGAACCAGATTGATCAAAAACAATTTAAGTTTCAATTGTCTTCTGTAATGCATAAATCTAACGTATATGTCTCTTGTGTTGCAGCAACATGGCTGATAGATGGATTATGAGCACCAAGCACAACATCTGTGCTCACCTTGATTCTACGTCCATGAATGCTTCTGAGTTCACAGGGATTATTGCCTTTCTGCGCAGATCAAGGATCTTTAAGGCCATCTCTGTCCATGCACACCTTACAAATCCATACAACAGTCCTTCTGGGAAAGCGCCAGGGTTGACAGATTCGTTGAGCCACACCGTATACGGAGCTCCATCTATGAACAAGATATCAAGATTACTGAGGATGATCTGAGGTGGGTCTTAGATCTGGGTGAGGACGGAGCCTACCCAACTAAGCTACATCCCCTAACCGTCCGGGGATGCTTTCTGAGGATCAAGTACGCTAGTGACATCAATGCCAGCGTACTGAACAAGAGCAACATATGCCCTCAGTTCAAGTATTTGGCACATGTGATCCTCAAGTGCATAGCCTCCAGGTGTGGAGGATTTGATGAGATGTCTGACCAAATCTAGAATGCATACGTTGCATTGGTACTTAATCACCCATTAAGTTTCTCCCGTATGCTCTTCTCGTATGTGATAGAGAACCTTGAATCCAAGGGAAAGGAAGGCTTCTGCATGTACCCATGGTTTCTTCAGCTTATTATAGACGAGACGCTTCCTTCGCTACCAAAGGAAAAGGATGATGTTGTTGTTCTGGAGGTTATGGACAACACGACAATGGGGAGGATGAAAGTTTACAGCGGGAAGCAGGTGAAGCCCCCTGTCAGGAGACTGTTTGGCCATCTGGCCTATGAGGACTACGTGGCGCCCTCTCGTAAGCAGTGGCGTCACAATGATAGTGATTCTGATATTGAGCCCATCATGGCAACCATAGACAAAGACGACGACGATGATGATGACCATGATGACAGTCAAGGTGGGGGAGATGCAGGTCCCAGTTCTTCACGTGCCATCGATACTTCTGCTATACCTTCACCACCTCAACCTATTACTTCTTCTGCTCTAGGTGGATCTGAGCAGGCTCCTATCCACCCAGACTTTCTGATAGATGAAGAAGAGGAGTCAGATGATGAGCCTCTAGTGAGGACGGTTGGGAGCCGAGTCGTGACCACCAACAGAGGGATCAAGGCGGTTGGTGGATGCTAGGCTGAGTCAAGGGGGGATGCTACTGATGTCACTAATCCTTCTTACACCCCTGACCAGCCTAACAGCCAAGGGGGAGTGCCTATGGCAAAGGGCTCCAGGAAGAAGAGGATGGCCCAACCATACAGGATGAAGAGCAAGAGGCCAAGATTTACTATGATCACTTCTTCTTCTACCACCACTACTGCCACAGCCACCACCACTACCACATCTCCAACCACCACCACCACAGCTGCTACCTCCACCACCACTTCTCCCACTACCACTATCACTCCATCCACCACCACTACCATAACCACTCCACCACATCCCACTCACATTCCACCTCCCATATTCACCACATCCACTACTACCACCACTAGTCACCAAGCAAGTCCCTCCACCCACTCTACATTCACAGTTGGACCCACTCTAGCACACATCAGGTTAGAGGAACAACTTGCTTACCTAAACAACATTATGCTAAGGTTGCTTGCCACTAATAAGCTAAGGGCTACTCAGTTACATAAGATGATGGAGGTGAATCCAGTCCAGGCTAAGCAGATTGTGCAACTTAGCGAGAAGAGTGCTCAATATAAGAGAGCTCTAGGCCGAGCCCACCAAGCACTTACAAGTCAAAATGAGCTGGTGTTGGCTTCAGTAAAGAGGATTGAGGAACTTGAGAAGAAGAACAAGAAGATACTCCTAAACCTTAAGGGATCAAAGTCTGAGCCATTAAAGATCAAGGATGGTGATGATGATGACGATGATGATGATGAGGATGAAGATGACTCTAAGGAGAATGTTAGTGAAGGAGGACCAAGCAGGAAAGATAGAGAGGACGATGATGATCAAGAAGGTGATGCTGCTGCATCAGCCTCTCCTCAAGCTCAAGAGAGGCGTACCAAATAAAGCCAAGATCAAGGAGTCTTGTCCTCGGCTCCTCCAGCAGAAGAATCAAAAGATCAAGACAAAAGTAATGATTAGATGTCTTTGTATTTAAAACTTTTGTACTTGAATTATATATTACATTAATGTAATTACTGATCATTTATGTTTGTTTATGCCTTAATGATCTATATAATGACTTATGTGTGATATTCTTAATGTTTAATCAAACAAATGAAGCTCAATAGACTGATGAATTTGATGTCCAACCCCTTCAGCAGGTCAAGACTCAATTAACCATGATTCTTGACTTACAAGGGATAGTCAGAAGATCTGTGAGCTACACTCCAGAGGAGGGAGAGATCATACATGACCTAACAGATGAACAGCTTGTTGAAATATTTAGGTTGAATCCTGATAGCTGGTCAAAGATGCTCCTACAGTTGACGTGGCAAGTGAGAAGATGAGATGAATGATGTAGACAAAATTAAGATAGAGGATGTCACTGCTGATTATTATCCACAGTACACTGATCTAGAAGGACATGTTATCCCCAACTTGGGTGAAACATTTGACAGTGGTAATTTTGAGAAGTTGGAAGAAGTAGAAAAAGAAAAAGAGAAAGAAGAAAGCAAAGCCCAAGCTTCAGACGCAAACGTTGATATCAAGAAAGCTGAATGGGCAGCTTGTTTTGCAAAGATGAAAGCCCAGCGCGCGCCCCAAAAGCATAATGCCTACACAAAGCTTTATAGAGTCAAACGTCATCAGAAAGTGTCTAGCAAGATTATAGCGTGGGCTTATTTTGAAGATTTGGACGTATATGCTGTAAAGAGAGAGAAGGGGATTGAGTACTTCAGATATCCTCAGGATCTGAAGACTCTTCATGGTTTTGAGCTCAACCGTCCGGCATGCTTAGATCTGTTGTATGCTTATCCAAGAAAGATGTCGGGTTAGTTTAAGGCTGCATTAAAGAAGGAATACCACACCAGGTGGGTAAACTTCAGACCTCAACAACTGAAGAGGTACATCCGAAAGTCTAAAGTGGATCCCATATCTAGAAGACCTAAAGTTGTGTTGAAGTGGAGTCCTCCACGTACGATGTCAAAGATCCCCTTACGGGAAATGCCTCAGGACTTCACTCCACACTTCAAATGGTGGTATTACGATTGGAGGACGGGTGAAGCGGTCATAGTTCTGAACAGAGAAGGAAAAATAGAGACTATCAGGTTATTCGACCCAATGTGGCTTACAAACTTGTCACTTGAAGATGTCTACACATTATACAAGTGGCCACTGTTCTATAACACGCAGGATATTGTACAAGCTCTCTAGTTTCAACACGTCATAAGACTCTGCTTTGTATTTGAAATACATGCAGGAGTTACAAATGAGGAGAAGTACAAGAAATTTCAAGAACATATGAAGAGTGTTAGACAATAGAGTAAACTAGGACCAATGGGTAGTTTATAGATACATCATGTTCCTAGTTTATGAGCTTTAATGTAAAAGTCGTTCATGTCTTATACATATGTAATGAATGGGTACTATGAAATATAATATGTGATTGATGTTTATTAATGTTTAACTATTTCATATTATTGTGTTGAGTAAAATGTCTTATGTATGAACTTACTGTATAGGTTTGAGGTTGTTGTACTCTTAATCAATAATTATTAAGAAATGTGTTTAACATAGTTGGGTGATTATCCATGCTAATGGACCATGCTTATGGACCATACGCATGAATATGTCATGCTTATGGACCAGTCGCACGACTGAACCAGGAGACTGGATCAGTCGTATGATTGAGACATAAGATTGACTCAGTTGCACGATTGAAGCTTCAGTCATGCATATGACTCAGTCTCATGATTCAGTCGCACGACTGAACTGTTGGATAAAAAAAAAGGCTAATGCAACCAAAACTATGTCACTTAAGTTATTTTGGTGCTGCATGCAAAGGCTTCCGAATCTTATCATGGAACTTCCGAAGGTTGTAGAGTTCTTCCGAAGACAAAGTAAAAGATCAACTTCTGAAGACAGAACTCTACTTTCGAAGACAAGTGCATACTTCCGAAGTTCAATTCATAGAAAAATAAAGTAAAGACCACTTCCGAAGTATGATGAAAAGATGAAGTCTCCAAGCCTTGGAAGAAACAGCCTCTTCCGAAGTATAAGTGGCTTCGGAAGTACTTACTCTTCCGAAGCCATTTAACCTTCGGAAGACACTGCTATAACCAGTGGACACAAGTATGGTCTCTAACACTCTGCTGTAGACTTCTGATACAGCATGGCTTCTTCCTAAAAAGCCATGTTGTTGACCATACTTTATTCCACTGTTTACCTTTTTATGATAATACATGTTACCAACTTTAGTTGGTGACAAAAGGTAAGTCAGGGACATGTCCTGACTACCATATCTCAGATAAGACTTTATCCGAGATACCTTAAACTATAGTCTTGTAGTATAGGCTTTAGCTAAAGGATCCCAACTGGTATCAAAGTATATCCGGTTGTAGATAGTATTATATATAGGTTCTCCTTG
>BJCM01229542.1:0-16900 GCA_018326385.1 Flaveria bidentis
TCGCCCGAATGAGCAACCTTAACCTATAAATACCACCTAATTCATGGAAAAACTTAAGCATTGAATCCACTTCGACTCCAGACGTACCCTAGCCGTCCAGAAGCATCTAAGTTCGTACTCCAAGTTCATAGAATGTTGTAGATCGATTCCTAATCGATTCTTGACGTTAGATTTAATACATCATTGTGTCTACGTGCGTTCTCACTGATTGGATCGCCAATCAAATAGGATTCCGCACTATTTTATTTGGTTTAACATGTTAATCAGTTGGTGTTTTGTTCAAATACCAGATCCTAACAGAAACACAACCATAACGTCATAAAACACATACATAGCCCGAAATCAAACCCCCCCGCAACATACACACACACATACATACGGGTATAAAAACCCATTTAAATAAAAACGTTCATACATGCATTTCCAGCTCCAAAATCAGTTAAAACATGTAAAAGAGGGGTCCTAAAACTCACCTTTATAGCTCTTTGGGTAAGATTTCTTCAAACCTGTTTGCAAATTGAGTTCAAACACCTAAAACCCACCGAACACACACAACCGAACAAACAAACACACATAAGCATTTAACCGAGGATGAAACCAGTTAAGAACATCTTAAACACACGAATTCTTACCTTGAATTTGATCTTTTCAGCTCTTGTTCATCAAAATCCGAGAGTTTTCAGCTCTCCTTCTTTCTCTCTCTAAAATATCCCAATGATATGAGCAAGAGAAAGAGATGGGCGGCCATCACCTTTTACACCCACTTTTTCAAATATTTTGTTCTTTTGGACACTTTTTACCCTTCAACTTGGGTAAAATATCTTTTCTTTCTTTTTCTTCATTTTATTCTTCTTTCTTTGTCTTTTATAAATAACCGGGTGTTACACCCGCGAGGTCTACTCGGTCCATACTCCATTACCCGCTTATTTTTATCAAATAATCTCGGCTAAGCCCATTATTATTAATTGGCTCGTTTCGACTTTATTCTGGGCTTACAATATATTTTATAATTTTAATTTACCAATAGTAAAATTCTGTAATTATAGTATCTTGGGTATATATAAAGTATAGTAAAAATAAATAGCTAGTTACAAGCACACATTATGATAAAAAGATAATTTCTCTAAATAATTTAACCGAAAATTCTCTTGCTCTTCTAATTTATATATTGTCACAATCTCTTGTTTGTTTTATTTCTAAATCTAGTTTAGAAACATTTGTTTTACACGAGTTGAAATTGAATATTAAAGTGATAGTTAGTAATTGATATTTAGAAATTATTTATATTTTTTAGATAAATATGATTCGAGTTATGTATAATCAACTACATTAATTATAATGTAATAAAATTATTTGTTTGAACTTTCATTTAAAAAAAAACTTTTGTTAAAATGATGATTTTTCAAAATTCCATTTTTTTAAATTTAATAAAAGTTCTTTGTATTAAAAAATAATATTCATTTACTTTTAAAGGAGTTATATTTTTAATAAAAAATATGTTTTATAATTTGGAAAGAATATAAATAAGATTTTTAGAAGGTTGGCATTGAATTGTTATCTTTTTATGCTAATAATATACGGCATGAAGGGTGTGAGACGATGACATGTGACAATGATAATGTAAGAAGATGACATGTGTTAAATTTTTTATTTTGCTATATTAGTATAGAAGATTGCAAATCATTTCATGAAAATCATTATGTTAAACAAAAGACACTATCATTAATATACCATATATTTTTCGTGTTTTATGAGATTGTATTTCTATATATGAAACAAAAGTAATATAGAATACATTCTCATAAGAAATTAATGAAAAAGTAACTAGGATAGACATGTGTCAAAATTCTAAAGTACCATCAATTTCATTTTCTCAACCAATTATTCACTTTCAAATTGTACATTATCATTATTACTTGCATCTTTCTTCAGTACGATTTACATGCTATTTTTTGAAAGATACCATATCTGTTTTCTCTTTTCTTTTTATCTCCATCCAACATACGTAGTTAGTCAAATATAAATTGTATTGGCATGAAATTTAAATTGAATGAAAGTATGGTTGAGATCAAGGAAAACCTGCTACTATTGAATAACAGAATGAAGATAAAAATTACAAATAAAAGTAAAAGTGAGTAAGAAGTAAAGTAGAAAGATGGATGCTATGTCTTGTTCTAATAGAACCCATTCTTTGTGTTGGTGGCGGTAGATCAATGATTGCGGAGGCCAATGTCCAGTTCATGTGAAGCCTTCTGTGATAGAGATTCTCTGGAGATGGCCTTCACTTTCACTTTGTAAGTCAAAGGTTTCACCCGGGATTCTAACCCTGCTTCATTTATCATGCAAATCTCCCTTCTTCTCAAACTCTTTTTTTTCTTCAGCTGTCGAAGGGAGGTTTTGCCTGGTGCTTTATCAACAATGTTCTCCATCCATCATATGTAGTTAGTCAAATAAATTGTATTGGCACGGAATTTAAGTTGTATATTTTAATTTTATCTGATATAATTGTTTTTATTAATCAAGACAAATAAAAAAATATTTTTAATTTTAATTTTAATTAATAAAACCTGTTTAATACGTAAGGTACTAAAGCTATAATAATATGTATATTTTCGTTGGTGCTTTACCTACAACAATATATCATGATGCAAAGATGAATAATCACTCATAGAATTGTTGTATTGTCTTTTAATTTGTTATTTTGAATTTGAAGTTGTAAACTGCCGGATTTTGGTGGTGGTTTTTTGCAAATGCAATATAAATACAAGGGTGTTTGTTTAATTTCCTACAAAAGAAAATAGAATAAAACAGCAGGTATGCGTTTCCATTTTCTTTATCGAAGACATCTTCAGAGTGGCTGTGTTGTTCTGCTCAAGAATTCCCACTCTCCCTGCCTGGATCTCTCAATCGCGAGAGATCAGATCAGATCAAATCCATAGCAGAATAGATCACCTCAACCGCATCTGATCCGTCGTCGTTTCGATCTCTCTCGCCGTCACCATGGCGGCCGCTAACGCTCCGATAACGATGAAAGAAGCACTTACGGTATACACCTCACCTCTTCTCCTTATGTCAATCGATTCGCCTCTTATTGTTTTCACAATTTCGTCATTTCTCTAGTCTTTTCGACTCCAACATATCTGTATAGATTCGCTGATAAACACACACTTCCACTGTATAAATCTCTAAATTCTGTTGCTGAAATTAGAATCTTAATCCATACTCTGAAAAACTTGCTCAATTGGGTTAATTTGTAGTTTATTACACTCATAAGTAATATTTTGCTGGATTTTCTAACCTTGTATCGTTTAGAGTATAAAACATTTTGGTTGTGTATTTCCAGATCTGTGGATTGAAGTGAATCAGTGATCCATATGTTTCTGAAATAGTAGTTTAGGGTGATCTGCTTTTGCACATGATTTTTTATTTGATTTTGAATCTTGTGACGTTGTTGCAGTTGCCTAGCATTGGGATCAATCCGCAGTTCATTACGTTTACCAATGTAACAATGGAGTCGGATAAGTTTATCTGTGTCCGCGAAACATCACCTCAAAACAGCGTGGTCATCATCGACATGAACATGCCAATGCAACCACTAAGGAGGCCAATTACCGCTGACTCAGCTCTTATGAATCCGATTTCCAAGATTCTGGCTTTAAAAGGTACAACTTTTACTGTATTGGTTCATGATATTTAAATAAATTGGTTTGTTCTTACCTCAGTCTTTTCTACTACTGGTTTGACTTCTGATAAGTTTCAATCAATCAATCCCCCGGTCCAGTTTGATTGCTCATGTATATATTATTCTCTTTTCCTGATTTTGGTGCAAGTTGGTCTCTATCGAACTATCCATATGCTAGGAGCATCATTGTGGAATGGTGCACTGGCTGGCTTGCATATTCTATTGCCCTAGTATTATAAAATAAATCAGTGTAGCAGAATTGTTCTGAAGGACTGCAAAATGCAGACTTGAGAAATGCATTCAGCAATTTATTTGAAAACTATGAAACCAGAAATTACTAAATCTACTAATGCTTAATTGACCAATTAAATGCTACCTTCTAATAAGGTCCTTAGAGAAACCGTGAGGTCAGTTTTGGCTATATAACTAATCAAGGAATCAACACTTTAATTTTCTTGAAGCTCAACTTCCTGGGACAACTCAAGATCACCTACAAATATTCAATATTGAGATGAAAGCTAAAATGAAGTCTCATCAGATGCCTGAGCAGGTGACAAGTGTATCTATATTATCATTCAGTGATGCCTGACTTTTCTACCTCTTATTGTTAGCACTGATGTTTATGCTACTTTACTACCATATTATGTTCAGGTTGTCTTTTGGAAGTGGATTACGCCTAAGATGTTGGGCATGGTAACCCAGACCTCGGTATATCATTGGTCGATTGAAGGTACGCTGCCTTTTGTTTCCCTGTAGTGAGATTAGTGGATGCTTTCTTTTGTTCTGTCATATGTAAGTTACAGGTTGTAGGCTTGCAGCTTCTAAAATTGGCCAGTGAATATTTTTCTATATAGGTGATTCTGAACCTGTGAAGATGTTTGATAGGACAGCCAATTTATCAAATAACCAGATAATTAACTACAAATGTGATCCAACTGAGAAATGGTTGGTGTTGATTGGAATTGCCCCTGGCTCACCTGAGGTTTGTTGTTATTCTTTAATTATGTTTGATCATATCAATAATTTTCTTCAGTTGAAGTTAGATATATTCTCATTGATGGTCGTTGAGTTGGTCCTTTCATCTTTTAAGAGTTCTGATCGGATGTGGGTTAGATCGTCAGTTGCTTATTATCAACTGCTTTCTCTAATTTGCTAGTACGTGTAGATATGTTCCAGACTGGTTCCCTTTTTCTGTTTAACAAGATATTTTGTATTGGTCCTTGGTATCATCATTTTTTTCCTGCTCACAGTTGGTGTGTTTTTATATCTGATTAGCATCACAAAAAGACATTTTTCATGGAGACCTAAATGTCATTTCTTTGTGGACTTTTGGATAAGTCATATTAAACCCTATCACCTGGTTTGGTAATTTAGATTACTTCTCACCTTACATTCTCTATCTTACATATCTGTAAATTTAGATTTGACGTTTATATGTTGATGTATCATAAAGCATGGTGTGCAGTAGACTGTTCACTGACACTCCTACTGTTATTATCTCCTCACAATTTTAATATTAACAGAAACCTCAGCTAGTCAAAGGAAACATGCAACTATTTTCTGTTGACCAGCAGCGAAGTCAAGCTCTTGAAGCACATGCAGCATCATTTGCCAGCTTGAAAGTAAAGATGATTCTTTCAGTATATAATACTGACCATACACAACACTTGAATCATCAATATTTATCACATATTTGTTATATCATGTACAGGTTCCAGGCAATGAGAATCCTTCAGTTCTCATTTCTTTTGCAACAAAAAGCTCTAATGCTGGACAGGTTACTTCAAAGCTGCATGTTATTGAGCTTGGTGCCCAACCAGGTTCTATCCTCTAAACATGTTTTTTCATTCAGTACACTTGACTTTTTTTGTTTGATATCCATTCTCACTTATCTACGTAGATTCGGTTCTCATCTGTATATATTCTTATTTGCAAATGAATGTGCAGGGAAGCCCTCATTCACTAAGAAACAAGTGGATCTCTTTTTCCCTCCTGACTTTGCCGATGATTTTCCAGTGGCCATGCAGGTACCTCTTGTCTTTGTTGTCTTTGGGATAGTGAGCTGCAATACGATCTGACATTTATCTGGTTTTGCAGATATCCAACAAATATGGTTTGATTTATGTCATCACCAAGCTGGGTCTCTTATTTGTATATGATCTTGAAACCGCTACCGCAGTTTACAGAAACAGAATAAGCCCAGACCCTATTTTCCTGACATCTGAAGCTTCGTCAGTTGGAGGTTTCTATGCTGTAAATAGACGTGGACAGGTGTTACTTGCTACTGTGAATGAAGCGACAATTGTCCCTTTTGTTAGTGGACAGGTAAGCTTTCAAGCTTTATCCATACGTGATTGGTATGCTCATTTTGCTTTTGGTATATGAGTTTGAGGTGTTATTGCAGTTAAACAACCTGGAGCTTGCTGTCAATCTTGCCAAACGAGGAAACCTACCTGGTGCAGAGAATTTGGTAAACTAACTTATTATTCTAGTCTTATGTTTCTTTTCTTTTCTTATGCTGATGATTAGATGTGTGCATGGCTTCCCATAGTTAAGAGAATAGTTTCTAAGGTTAATTCTGTTTTACCTATGTCTTGTGTATAACAGTAACATACACAATTTAGTAGTTCATGTTGGATTTTATTTAGTAGTTTTTAAGGTTAATTCTGTTTTATTTCTATCAGGTTGTTCAACGTTTCCAAGAGTTATTTGCTCAAACCAAATACAAAGAAGCTGCCGAGCTAGCTGCTGAATCTCCTCAAGGCATTCTCCGTACACCAGACACAGTTGCAAAATTTCAGGTACTTGCTTCTCCAATTGTAATATAACCTATGTGATGCTATTTATTAGAACCATTAACCTTTCTTTATTTCATTTCAGAGCGTACCTGTGCAAGCTGGACAAACACCACCATTGTTGCAGTACTTTGGGACCCTTCTGACGAAAGGAAAACTAAATGCTTTTGAATCCTTAGAACTATCTCGCTTAGTTGTCAATCAAAACAAAAAGAATCTTCTAGAGAATTGGCTAGCTGAAGACAAGTTGGAATGTAGTGAGGAACTTGGAGACCTTGTGAAGGTATGAAGTTTTTTTTCTTTGAAAGTTTTGGGTTTACTTGCATCAGTGAAATGGTTTCTTAACTGTTCATACTCTCTCTTTTCTTTCAATTTTAGACGGTGGATAACGATCTTGCTTTGAAAATTTACATTAAAGCAAGAGCAACCCCGAAAGTTGTTGCAGCTTTTGCTGAGCGAAGGGAGTTTGACAAAATACTCATCTACTCCAAGCAGGTAGGCATTACTCTTGTTGTATATAGTGTGCTCTCCTTAATAGTATCAATACACTTCATATTGACACAAACCTAAAAAATTTGTCCTGACTTGGCACAGGTTGGATATTCACCTGATTATTTGTTCCTTCTGCAAACAATTCTTCGTACGGATCCACAGGTATTGCAGCTTCTTAGTAAATTGTATGTTTGTGATTGATTTAACAGCCAGCATGTTTTGAATAAGCTTAATCTGCTTTAACTTGTGGTTTCTCAAACTTTAAAATCTTATTTACAATGCCATTATTTCAAGTTCATGGAAATTAGATTGGTAACATTGTTGTTTTTTTGCAGGGAGCTGTTAATTTTGCCTTAATGATGTCCCAAATGGAGGGAGGTTGTCCTGTTGATTACAACACCATTACAGATCTTTTTCTTCAGGCAAGTTCAATTTCTTCAAACGGTCATAGTCAAAATGGCAAGGCACACTCTAGGCATCGCGTGTTCCCTGCAAAAGGCACAAAAAAATGAATAGGAAAAATACACAAAATATGTAATAAGCATAGAAGAGTTGAAAACTGTTGGTGTAGTTTCATCAATCATTTTATGCAATCGAGAATTATATGAAACCAAAGGGATTTTACGTTATGTTCTAATATGGGCTAGTAGGTGCGAAGTGCACACTTGTATAAGCTATCTAATCCTGGACCTAGCTAATGGCAGGGTTTAAGGGGGCTGCACCCCTTGCATTACTTGATATGCCACTCATGATCGAAGTTATCACTTACTCTCCACAACCCTGAAATCTTTTGTCTAGCAAAAACATAAAATCTAACTAAATGATGTCGTATTAAAACCTAAAAGATAAACCACCTGGAATTCCCAAAATGATGTCGCTTGTCTCTATAGAAAGAACCGTGCTTTGCGCCTCTTTGAGTTGTAGTGGTTTTGCCTTGACTTGGCTAGTCAGCGCCTAGATGCGTGCCTTTTGGGCTTTGGAATTTTGACTACTATGTTCTAACTATTGCTTCATTAATAATTTATGATATCAAGATTAATAAATTTCTTGTTAAAGCGATTTTAAATGCTTTTTTTTCCTTCTCTTCAGAGGAACTTGATACGAGAGGCAACAGCTTTTCTATTGGATGTTTTGAAACCCAACTTGCCAGAACATGCACACCTACAAACTAAGGTTACACTATTTGATGCTTAATTGCTTATAAAATACTCTTTAGCCATTTGGGATAGTTCTAACTCGTGTTTAAAAAAATAATCGACACAGGTCCTTGAAATCAACCTTGTAACATTCCCTAATGTTGCTGATGCCATATTAGCTAACGGTATGTTCAGTCACTATGATCGTCCTCGAATTGCTCAACTTTGTGAAAAAGCAGGTCTTTATGTTCGAGCACTTCAGGTTGGCCGGCATCTAGAAACTTGTATATTTTTCTCCTCTCAATTCTGTATCATCTGCTTGATTGGAACTTCTTTGTGCAGCATTACAGTGAATTACCAGATATCAAACGTGTAATTGTTAATACTCATGCAATAGAGCCACAGGTTTGTTTTTCTGAACTTGTTCACTTTATATCATTTTGCAGGAATCAAAACGGAGTACCTAACTAGCTTCCTTTCTGCAGTCTCTTGTAGAATTCTTTGGAACACTGTCCAAGGAATGGGCACTGGAGTGCATGAAGGATCTTTTACTGGTTAATTTGAGAGGAAACCTTCAGATAATTGTTCAGGTAATGACTCTTTTTCTATATTATTTGTACATCAAACTGTCAGTTACTAATATTATCGTTTGGATTGTAGGTTGCAAAGGAATATTGTGAGCAGCTTGGTGTTGAGTCATGTATTAAACTTTTTAAGCAGTTTAAGTCATATGAAGGGCTCTACTTCTTTTTGGGGTCGTATCTGAGTTCCAGGTAAATAGTTTAGATATTTTAGTATAATCCCATAACACCATTTTTATTGTTAAATTGACTAACACTTGACATCACAGTGAGGATCCTGACATACACTTTAAGTACATTGAGGCGGCTGCAAAGACTGGTCAAATTAAAGAGGTTGAACGTGTAACAAGGGAATCAAATTTCTATGATGCTGAAAAGACCAAAAACTTTTTGATGGAAGCCAAGCTTCCTGATGCAAGACCATTGATCAATGTCTGCGATCGCTTTGGCTTTGTTCCTGATCTCACTCACTATCTCTATACCAACAACATGCTTCGGTATATTGAAGGCTATGTTCAAAAGGTATGCTTTTGTCATTTCGTTTATAATTCATCTTTATGGGTTGAAATCTTAACACTTATGTGGCATTTATGTAGGTCAACCCTGGGAACGCTCCACAAGTTGTAGGACAGCTTCTTGATGACGAGTGCCCTGAAGATTTCATCAAAGGTTTGATTTTATCGGTTCGTTCTCTGCTTCCAGTTGAGCCTCTTGTAGATGAGTGTGAAAAGAGGTTGGTTTTCTGTTTGCCTAGTTAAGCTTAATTTACATTCTGCTGATTTGCATTATTTTAATTTAATTTATTTATTTCCTTATTTCCACTTGTGGCTTACAGGAACCGACTTAGGTTATTAACTCAATTTTTGGAGCATTTGGTGAGCGAAGGAAGTCAAGATGTACATGTTCATAATGCTTTGGGTAAGATTATCATTGATAGCAATAACAACCCGGAACACTTCCTTACCACAAACCCATATTATGATTCCCGTGTTGTGGGGAAATACTGTGAGAAGCGTGATCCTACACTTGCTGTCGTTGCTTATCGCAGAGGCCAATGCGATGATGAACTTATTAACGTCACAAGCAAAAATTCTCTATTCAAACTTCAAGCAAGGTATTGAGCTGTTTATTATATTATTTCATTATTATTATTGTCATCATCATTATCATTAGTTGTATTTTTATTTTTATTATTATTAATATTATATTACTATCTTAGTTCCATAGATGCAATGTGTTCCTTTTTGGAAATGTTTTGTTGATCCACCTTTTTTTTGTTCTGTATTAGGTATGTCGTGGAGAGGATGGATGGTGATCTTTGGGAGAAGGTTCTCAATCCAGAGAATGAATATAGAAGACAACTAATTGATCAGGTTGTTTCTACTGCTTTGCCAGAGAGCAAAAGCCCTGAGCAGGTTTCTGCTGCTGTTAAGGCTTTCATGACTGCTGATCTTCCTCATGAACTAATCGAACTCCTTGAGAAAATCGTCCTCCAAAACTCTGCTTTCAGTGGGAATTTCAATCTACAAAACCTGCTTATTTTGACAGCTATTAAAGCAGACCCATCACGAGTTATGGATTACATTAATAGGTTAGATAACTTTGATGGACCTGCTGTTGGTGAGATGGCTGTAGAAGCACAACTTTATGAAGAAGCATTTGCAATATACAAGAAGTTCAACTTAAATGTTCAAGCAGTCGATGTTTTGTTGGATAATATTCAAAGTATTCCACGGGCTGTTGAGTTTGCATACCGTGTTGAAGAAGATGCTGTCTGGAGTCAGGTGGCAAAAGCTCAGCTCAGGGAAGGATTAGTTAGTGATGCAATTGAGTCATTTATTCGTGCTGATGACGCCACTCAATTCTTGGATGTTATTCGTGCTTCTGAAGACACAGAATGTTACCATGATTTGGTTAAGTATCTTTTGATGGTTAGAGACAAGATCAAGGAGCCAAAGGTGGATAGTGAGCTCATTTATGCATATGCAAAGATTGACAGATTGAGTGATATTGAGGAATTTATCCTAATGCCAAATGTTGCAAATCTTCATAATGTTGGTGATCGTCTGTTTGATGAAGCATTGTATGAAGCTGCTAAGATAATATATGCTTTTATCTCCAACTGGGCTAAGCTTGCTGTTACACTTGTGAGACTGCAACAGTTTCAAGGTGCTGTTGATGCTGCTCGTAAAGCAAATAGTGCAAAGACATGGAAAGAAGTTTGCTTTGCTTGTGTTGATGCCGAGGAATTCCGCTTGGCTCAGATATGTGGGCTCAATATTATTGTGCAGGTAATTACTATTGACTAGTCTCCAAGGGGACACCCTGGTGGTAAAGTGGTGTACTTTCCAACCAAAGGTTTTGGGTTCAAATCCTGCAAAGTGCAGGTGTGGTGATTATTGGAGTAGAGTAGAGAGAGTGTGTTCTCCTGTCAAAAAAATACTACTATTGACCAATTAACGTCTTGTGAATGTGTTAATATATTTTATGCTTTGTTACTAATGTAGTTCAGGCGTCTCAGAGTAGAAGTGACAATGAGCAGGTTCGGTAATTGGTCAAAATGGGTTGCCAGGGTGGGTTAACTTGCAACATCTTTGGTCTGCAAGTAGATATGGCAAAACAAGTGGGTTGGATAATCGATCATAACGGGTTGTGGGGTGGGTTGACTTGCAATATCTTTTGGCTGGAAAAAGTTACATATTTTGTAATTAGTACACACTTTTATTGATTCTGGCTATAACCATTTTCAAAATTTGAACAAGTTTTTGAACGTTTTTTCTGAAATTTGTAGGTGGATGATCTAGAAGAGGTGAGTGAATATTACCAAAATAGAGGATGCTTCAATGAGCTTATATCTCTTATGGAGAGTGGTTTAGGACTGGAAAGGGCTCATATGGGCATCTTCACTGAGTTGGGTGTCTTATATGCTCGATACCGTCACGACAAACTAATGGAGCACATAAAACTCTTTTCAACCCGTCTCAACATTCCAAAGTTAATCCGTGCCTGTGACGAGCAACAACACTGGAAAGAATTGACTTATTTATACATTCAATATGATGAGTTTGACAATGCTGCTACAACTGTCATGAATCATTCCCCAGATGCTTGGGATCATATGCAGTTTAAGGATATTGCAGTTAAAGTTGCAAACGTGGAGCTTTACTACAAGGCGGTTCATTTCTATTTAGAAGAACATCCTGACCTTATTAATGATGTTCTTAATGTCCTTGCTCTACGTGTTGACCATACACGTGTTGTAGACATCATGCGGAAGGTTCGTGCTAGACCTAGAAAATTTATTTTATGCTTTTTAATATTTTCTCATTCATTTATCCTGACTTTATGAGTTACAGGCAGGTCAACTTCCATTAGTCAAACCATACATGGTTGCAGTTCAGAGCAACAATGTATCTGCAGTCAACGAGGCGTTGAATGAAATTTATGTTGAAGAGGAAGATTATGATAGATTGCGTGAATCTATTGATTTGCATGATAACTTTGACCAGATTGGCCTTGCACAGAAGGTGGGGCCTGGTCAATTTCCTTTTTTCTCTTCATGTTATCTTTCTCTTCATCTGCATATATTATATCTATGCTTTGTATGGTGCCACAGATTGAGAAACACGAGCTTCTTGAGATGAGGCGTGTGGCTGCATACATTTACAAAAAAGCTGGTAGATGGAAGCAGTCTATTGCACTGTCTAAAAAAGATAAGGTTTACAAAGACGCAATGGAGACCGCTTCACAATCTGGAGACCGTGAACTGGCTGAAGAGTTGCTTGTTTATTTCATCGAGCAGGTAACAAAATATAAATTTCTTATACTTAAAGGTTTTTTTTATTTTTCATAGTGGACCATCGGATAACGATCTCATGTATTGCCTGTGCAGGGAAAGAAGGAATGTTTTGCTTCCTGTCTATTTGTTTGTTATGATCTGATCCGTCCGGATGTTGCTCTGGAGCTCGCTTGGCTGAACAACATGATTGATTTTGCTTTCCCATATCTGCTTCAGGTGAGCTGTCAACAATTTACTGTTATACACAAATGAACTAACTTCAATTATATCATGCTAGTGGTCTGAAGATCACTCTCATTATTTGTTTTCGTGCAGTTTATTCGTGAATATACCGGTAAAGTTGATGAACTGATCAAGGACAAGATCGAAGCAGTTAAGGAAATTAAGGCAAAGGAGACCGAGGAGCAGGATATTGTTAAACAACAGGTTTTTGTTTTCTTGTCTCTCGTCGCTCCATTTTCTCTTTGCTTGTAAACTAATCGAGAATATGGTTTATCTGCAGAATATGTATGCTCAACTACTCCCTCTTGCGCTACCTGCTCCGCCGGGTATGGGCGGAGGATTCGCTCCACCACCAGCCATGGGTGGAATGGGGATGCCGCCAATGCCTCCATTTGGGATGCCGCCAATGGGTTCTTATTGACTTTAGCGGATGGGCGTAAATTTGCTTGTTGATTGAATTGTAGTGTGGTGTTTTTGTTCTAGTGTGGATATTCTTTTGGTTAGACGGAGGTATTTTTTTTGCAGCTTGTAGGGCAGCAAAACAGAGTATAACGTTGACTGTGGCATGTGTATCAAAACAAGGGGTCGGATTTGCTACTTGTGCTTTTTCATCATGTATTCCGGACAAGTTGCCTATCTTCATTAACTGTCTGCGTCATAATCGAACACTGCGTTGTTGTAAATTTATTGGAGGGGGTAATTTTATACAATAGTAAGTCTCATGTTTTTAATTAGTCTTGTCTTCTAAAACTTATTCAGCCTTTCTTTAAGCTGTGTAAATTTTTTAAAATTAAGGCAAATGTAACGCATATAAATAATAGTTACTGTTATTATTTTTATCTAATTTGAATTAAATTTAAAATAACGAAACTTGATTGTTATTTATAATTTTTTTAATTACAATTAAAAGTATTAAGTTAATTAAGAAATATTATTTGCAGTAAACAAGTATTATTTATATTTCATTTGTCTCCGTTTAAAAGTTTAAACATATATAAGATTATTATATAGGATTAGAACATTAACATTAAATGAAGTGATAATGCAGTATTGTATATATCATCTTCAAACACCCTAATCTAATGGTAACCACTTCTCAAAGAAGCTTCAAAAAAATCCTGCTAGTCATATAATTCATCAAGCAATTGTAGAATTTTCAGTTTGTGAATGTGACATTAATTGGTAAATGTAGTGTAGTTGAGTCAAAACAGAAAACATATATATCAATATTAAAATTGTACAAGAAATGAAACTTAAAAAGTCAACTTTCAATCGATTCAAATGTTTCAAACCTAAAACATCAACGGATATGAAACTTAGAGAGTCAAACGCCTAACCATTTCCTCTTAAGCCTTCGTTACATCAAGTTACTAAACACCTCAATATTATGTCGGAGCCTTCAGTCAATGTCTAGAAATACATGTTTAAAAAACATTAACAATAATGCTAGTGAGTACATGACTACCAACTAAAACAATTCAACATAGTATAATGTGCTATGCGTTGTATAAAAACAAAATATTAACTATCCAACAATATATGACATACAATCTCAACAGATAATACCACTATCTACTTCTTTAGGTTATATAAAACTTCCTTCACTAATGCTATAGTAAGCACGACAAGCATTTTTTTTTTCAAGATCGTATGCTAGTCTTTTGGCATCGGTAGCATGGACACGGGTTGGTTTGTCACTCCAACCCATATAAATGTAAGCCAAATGCTTGTACCCTTCACTAATGGGTATCCAAGTACGAATTCAGTGGAACCTTCGATTTGAATTATAAGAAAATGCCAAAAGTTTCGAAGGTTTAGTGGCATTCCGATCTCGTTGTTAGATTTCAACATCGTGGAAAGGTTCATCTGATACATTATTGTATAAACACTTAAGATTTTAACTCAAAGTAGCCCTTATTTTCTCTTAACAAATAAATTACAAATGTACATTTGCCTAACACATGTGTAGTTTCGCCTTACACATGTGTAATCAACATTAAAAGCAAAATTAGCCGTTGAAGCGAAACTTTCTTGGCGGAATTAGTTAAACTTTGCTTGGACTGATGCCCTAATTTTGCTTAGTAATTATTTACAGACCAATTTCGCTACAGTTACGGGTTTTGATGAGGTTTGAGCCAATTTCCTCAAAATCTACAAATTGAGCCAATTTTAAAGTGTAACAACCCACATAAATTGTACCAAAATATTGTCCGTATTTCCCTTGATGGGTTGCCCATCTAAGAACTCATGGTTTAGTTTCCACCAAACAAGTTGCTCGCCTAGGTTAAACACATGTTGCTAGAGAAGGTTTCCGCCCTTTATATGCTAGGCTTTGTTCTTTTCCACAACCAATGTTGAACTTACGTCTCCTCCCCCTTACAGAGCCCAGTGTCCTCGCTGGCATATTGGTTCGTCCCCTATCTTTGATACCATCTTTAAAATCCCATATAAACTATACAAGATATTATTCGCTTTGCCCTAATAGATTAGCATCCATAAACTCATTGTTTTGTTTTTACTCGATGAGTTATTCACCAAGGAAAATGTGTCTTGGTAGATATGGCTTTCACCCCTTATAGAGAAGACTTTGTTTTCCCCCTCGACCGGATGTGTGACTTACATCCCCACCCCACTTACGGGCCCCAAAATCCTCACTGGCACACTGGTCCAGCCCTTGCCTCTGTAACCATCCATAACAACCCTTGTAAACCGTATCATAATATTATTTATTTTTCCTCTTGTAGGTTTCCCATTCAGGAACTCATGGATTTGTTTTCAAAGTTGTTCGCCTAGGAAAAACACGTCTTGGTAGTGAAGGTTTCGATCCCCTTATAAGAAAGGCTTTGTTCTCCCCTTTAACCGATATAAAACTTACATTATGTCTCAGGTATATGATGCCAATCAAAGTACAATCAGGCTTGCAGGATCGGTTAAAGTCACTTAACATTTTGTTTTTCTCTCAAACTCTCTTGAAACAACACTCGGATAAAGATAGAGTCAATAAGAGTTGATCACAATATAGAAAGTAATAAGGAACACAAGAAATAATTTTCAAGGTACTTTTATATATTGCTTCTCAACTTAAATATTACAAGACTCTTACAAGCAGTATTGAATGAGTTACAATGAGAACCTATATATAATACTATCTACAGCCGGATATACTTTGATACCAGCTGGGATCCTATAACTAAAGCCTATACTACAAGACTATAGTTTAAGGTATCTCGGATAAAGTCTTATCTGAGATAAGGTAGTCAGGACATGTTCCTGACTTACCTTTTGTCACCAACTAAAGTTGGTAACTTGTACCATCATAAAAGGTGAATAATGGAATAAAGTATGGTCAACTACATGGCTCTTTAGGAAGACGCCATGCAGTATCAGAGGTCTGCAGCAGAGTGTCAGAAACCATACTTGTATCCACTGGTTCATAGCAGTGTCTTCCGAAGGTTAAATGGCTTCGGAAGAACAAGTACTTCCGAAGCCACTTATACTTCGGAAGAGACTGCTTCTTCTAAGGCTTGGGAACTTCTTCTTTTTTTCATACTTCGGAAGTAGTCTTTTGATTGTTCTTCTACGACTTGATCTTCGGAAGCATGATCTTGACTTCGGAAGTAGAGTTCTGTCTTCGGAAGTTGATCTTTTACTTTGTCTTCGGAAGAACTCTACAGCCTTCGGAAGTTCCATGCTAAGCTTTGGAAGCCTTTGCATGTAGCACCAAAATTTGTCTAAGTGATTTGGTTTTGGTTGCACCAGCCTTCTTCTTGATCCAACAAGGCTCGTCAACAACAAATGTTATTCAATCTATAACAAGTTTGTACAATAGTTACACACACAAAACACCTTAATCCACAATCTCTTTCTCTCTCTCTCTTTAAACGAATACAATGATGGATTTTCAATGCCATAAATACGACACTAGTGGATACATGTTGAGCCTTTCTTCCCACTTCTTTCACATTTTAAACAACAAGAGCACAAATGTAACACCCGGATATTTAAAAAGACAATAAAGGAATAATAAAGGTAGCAAATGCAAATTTAACCCAAGATGAAGGGCTAAAGTGTCAAAAAGGACAAAAAGTACAAAAGTTGGTATAAAAGGTGGGCATGGCCGCCCATCCTCCCATCACAACCTTTTCAGACGAATTTTAGAGAGAGAAAGAGGAGAACTTTCGGGTCTTGAAGAA
>BJCM01229543.1:0-16788 GCA_018326385.1 Flaveria bidentis
ATATATATTTATGGATAGGAGGACTAGAAGGGATTTGGATTCATTTAATATCTGTCCTGTCTAAACTTTTATTTGTAGGGGTAATAAATATCATCATTTCCTCATAGTTTGATGTTTCAAAATTATTATAGGTAGGTAGTAGCAACATATTTGACAAAAGAATATACTACTTTAAAAAGTATCTTATGACCCCGCGTTTAAAGTTTACTTTTGCTGCCAAATATATTGCAAAATAACTAGGATTATAACTTTGATTTATGTGCATTTTTATTCTTGTTATTTAGACAATATAAATGTGCGTGTGTTAGTGATTTAGTAGTGTCATTAGTGATCGTCCTCATAAATACAACATTCTAGATTCCTTCGAGTTTTTATGTGGCATTAGGATTAAAAAATTTGCTGTTAAACAGAATTACACGACACGATTACATATTCAACATTGGTCCTTCACTACTTTCTATCGATTGGGCTAAAAAAAACATTTCTGTAGCATTATTTGGGCTCATTTTTTGTGGGCTCAAATAAACCTATCTGTGTATCTGGTAACTGATTGAGACTGATAACATATGAAAAAGTTACTTGTCAGCCCACATTTCTCACTAATACACCACTCACAAGCATTATTGAAAGTTTGAAACCACTGATCCCTTTGTTAGCACATCTAAATATTTCAATATATTTGTAAACAAATCTTGGAGGTGATTTACAAAGGAAAGAAAAAGAAAAACTTTACGATACATGCTTAGGTAAGAAGCTTCATAGGTAATGTTGTTTTGATCTTCATCTCATCACCATATAGCATATGGTTTCAATTTTGTGTTTACACATAATCTTTTCATGAAATTATATTGTATAACAACACATGTAATTTTAACTAGGGTTGCTAGCCACACTTTGCCCGGCCTCGGTTATCGTGTTTTACAACTTATACAACATGAGGAATGTTATTTGTTAGAAAGTCTTACTATCTATTTGTCATTAATATTTTAAGGTTTATGATAGCGGCCATGAATGTTTCTTTTACATAAAACCTGATATACATATCAAAAGATTGTGTTTTAAATTTTATGTTCGGCTAAAGTCTAAAACAAATATACATTTTAATTGAATACTTAATGTTTAGATTAGGAATCGATGTGGATTTAAACCAAATACATTATATAAAAGCAGTTGCCACGTCAAAACAAAATTATTTTTTTGGGGATCATCATAGCCTTTGAGGTTTTAAAATCGGATTAACTTGAAGTAGCAACATTTAAAAATGAAGTCATCCATCACCATATATGTTACACGACTCACCGCCTTCTCACCGTCGTCTCTTTGTATTTCTCTCTATATATAATGACGTATAAACACACATAAGCACACACATACACAAAAAAGAACGAAGAATAAACGTAATTGAGGACACCGGAATAAACACAAAAGCTGGTTGTTGACAGCCATCGTGACGACTAAAACGCCACCATCTTCTCCAAGCACCAACCTCTATATTTGTAGATCCTATCTCACTAAAAAGATGTATATATATATATAAAGAGTAATGATCAAGGGCTAAACATAACAAATCAAAAGTTTAATGGTAAAACACAAGTAAAAAAAAATTATCTATTCAATTTTCATGACTAATGATTATAAAGTCTTAAAGCTATCAAATGTTTAATTAACCAATGATTTTTAGATTAAATGATTAAGATGCGATACCAAAAACAAATAAAAAAATATGAAGGTATTGAGTTTAATTTTTATTCTAAAGTAAAAATGCTTAAAGTTAAACTAATTTTTTTTTTCAAATTATGAGCTTTCTCTTAAAAGAATTATAACCAAATTTCAACTAAAAAAACAAATAAATAAACACAAATTAAAATAACATTTATATTTTTAAACCGGAATCGTTTATTTTTCCTTAGAAAAAAAACTCAAATGTTATAGAATTCATATTTGTACTAGTGTGACTAGTGTAACCAAATGTTACCCTAAAAACACCACAAGATCCCCAAATCATTTACCTTCATCTTCTTCACCCATAAACACCAAATCACCACTGCAAATCATCTCTCCGATCGATCTCCGCCCTCTGCAACCCAATCGCCACCATGTTCCGGCAAGTAGCTCACCGCCTCCTCACCCGATCCACCACCACCACCACCACCACCACCACCACCTACTCCGCCTCCGCCGCTGCCACCATCCGCCGCCCTTACTCCACCGAGGTATCCACCGACGCTTCCGCCGGCGACAGCGCTTTCGTGGAGGCGTGGAAGAAGGTCGCCCCCAACATCGATCCGCCCAAGACTCCGATCCAGTTCATGGAGCCCCGACCTCCTACGCCCTCCACTTTGCCCTCCAAACTCACCGTCAATTTCGTCCTCCCGTACGCTGCGGAGCTCTCTAAAGCTGAGGTTTGTTTTCGGTTTTTGATTGTGTGGATGTTGTTGGATTTGAGTTGGGTGATAATGTTGTTATTTGAATCGTTTTTCATTGTATTGTGAATGTTCTAGGGTTTGGTTTGTTAATAAGTGAATTTATTTGGTTTAGATTCATGCAAAGTTATAATGGTTTGAGTTATTTCTTTGTGTTCTTTAGGTTTTGATGTATAATATTGTGGTTATTGATGCGTTCTGAGTTCTGACTTTAATTATTAACAATCTTTGTTGACATATATATGCATTACATATGGTTGAGATATCAGGTAAATATGGTGTGTCTACGTTCAACTTACTAGATGAATGATATGTGTGGGATTCGGTTCTTTTTACAAAATTTGTACTAATGTTTTCACATTTCAAGTGAGCGATTTTATTTGGATTTTATTGTTTTACAAGTTTTAATGCTTAGTGAGTATATATCATATGTTGTTTATTTCGAACATGTATTTTCACATTCTAAAAGTGTGATCACATTTGGAGTTTTATTGATTTTATGAAACTTCTGTTTTCACTGGTACACTTTTTCAATAAACACTTTTTGAGCTATCCAGTAGAATATTGTCCGTCTATATTGTTGTTCACACACTTCCACATTCTTAATGTGTGATTTTAGGTGGACTCTACTTATTTTTTTGGGAAAATTTGAATGCATACGGATGATTTGCTCTGCATATCGTTGAACTTATCAAGGGTACTTTCAATCCTTTCCGTTTGAGATGTTAGAAACTTAGAATGCACGTTCCCTTTTGGACAATGTCATAGAAAACATATGATTTCAGCCTTTATTGTATCTGTACAGATTTTTTTAATTACAATTTTCCACAAGGATGTTATATTATTATTATTTTTTTAATCTTTAAGTTTGTCAAAGCCTTTTTACAAATTGTTTGGTGAATAATTCACGTCCTTTTACTGTAAAATGTTTAGGGCAAGGTCTTCTGATAGTTATCTATAGAGCTTTTTTTAGATCATACTGCGAAATCATAAATTTCTTATTGATCTTTTTTTCCGTTAAATTTTAGTTGGGGTTTTCTTTGCATCTTTGAGTTTAAATACCTTTAAGATGTGCCATGTTTGGTGGAGTGCGTGCATGTAATCATGTATCCGGTGAGACTTGAGAGGCTTACACATCATGTTGGGTGTTGACTGGCATTTTAAGAAAATATTCAGACTTGAGTTTGGGGTGAGAGTATGTGTTTAATATGATGTGACTTGTGTTCTGTTATTATTAAAATTGATGGAAATATCTCATTAACTTATTAACATGAAAGCATTAAAACCCATGCCAGAGGAAAACATGGGGCCACATTCATTATGCACCTAGCGAGATATGTATGGCTCTATTCATTTGTCATGCTTCAGAAGTGGCTGGTTTTGTTTTTACTTATATTTGTCGCACAATGAAAGTTTAATTTTATCTAGCTTATATGCTTAATTTATATTTTGAGATCTATAACTAAGTGATTAATTTACTATTTCTCTGAATTTTTTTGCACTGGAAATGATTATTTTGGGTTTTCACTAATATGCTAGGTACAAGCTTCTTATTAATGTGGTGAGTGTGTTTTGTTTTACAACATTTCAGTCCCTTGTGAATTTCTATAATAAAGACCAAAGTTCTTGTATGTGCTCTTTGTTGATTGTGAAGTTCTCATGCTTATGAGAAAGTAGTCAGTTAAATTTAGTCATATGCTTTATAGACTCCTTTCTGTTTTGAGATATGAAAATCTTTTTATTGTAGTTTTAAAAATTTATATCAACTATACTCGTACAAAATTTTGACCTCTTTTGTTGATTGCTAATTCGCTATGTGTCGAGTAATTCAATATTTGATGGCTGATTGCAGCTATATTAATTTTTTTTTATTTATGCTGATCCAATTTTATCCAATATGATTTGTCCGTGTGCTCTTTTTTTGCTATATTTAATTTCTAATGAAATTCATGTGTAAGTCCCACTTGTTGAGGGAGCAACATGGACTAATTGGGACAAAGGTCTTAGGTACTATGGGACTTAGAAAAGAAAAAAAGAAAGGTACTTCTAGGTACTATGGGTATTAAATAAAGTCATTATGGATTTTGTTAATCATTGATCGTGCTTTGATGTGGCTGTTTGGTATCTATAAACCAACATACATGGTTAGCTACTAGGGCAGTAAACCAGTAACTAAGCAAAAGTCAATCTGATTATGCTTGAAATAGCTGTACTTTGTGCTGCCCTAGTTCCTTACACCTTGCAAGTTGGGATGCTTGTTGAATATTAATGCAAGTCTCTGTGACATTTTTGCTCCTTACAAATTTTTTTTGTTCTTTATGACCCAATTAAAGTTTTCTCTGTTTGTGGTTTTACTTGCAAAGTTCATTGCTGTAAGTTATCCTGTATTATTTGTAAAATATAGGGGTGTTCATTTAATTTTATCTGTTCAAATCAACCTATCAGGTAAGCCACTTGGTTATCGGTTACTAAAAATTGAACCAACCGTCAAAATAATTTAAAACGTGAATCAAACTGAACCAAATATTGGTTAAGATTTGATATCTCTTAATATATTGTTCAGAATTTTATAACAAAGCTTGAAACATCCATGGCCTTAAGGTAGTATTGATATTTATAATTAAAGATCATATACAACCAACATATAGACACTATTACATTCATAAGAAACTCTTATATGCAACCAACGTTTAAAACCAAACAAATTTTACAATTCGGTTCTAGTGAATGGTTTGAGATTCTCTGCCGGGATGACTAATGAGTAAAAGCAAAAGTAGGGTGACTAATATGGTATATATTTTATGGTAAATTATGCCAATGAGTAAAAGTTGACAACAATAAAACTAGTCATCAATATGTTTGGGTGGAATTTCTTTATTTTTGTAGACGTGATAAACAATGGAACTGACAAGGATTTTCACTATCCCCAAACAAAGTACATGCATTCTTGCAATGCCATTGCCTTTATGGGATGTTATGTTGAATATGTTAATCGTATAGTGCTTGCTCAGGATCTCAAACCCTAAAATTTTCCCATACTAAGCACTTAATTCTGTATGAGTTAGTGCTTTTAGTTTCGTGTAGAAACATAATTTTTTTGATTGCCTGATAGGAGTTTGTTTTGTATGTAGTACTTGAGTTAGACATCCATTAGTCAGTGATGTTCTTTACTTCCTTTAAATGTTATTTCACTTGCTGATTTTAACTCAGGTACTATGCTGTATTTTTTTACAGCTTCATTTGTGCAGACCAACTTTCTATGGGATATCACTCTTCTAGTTGTCGATCAAAGTAGATTACTTGAAATGTTGTACAACTTTTATAAAATGTAAAAAAACAAGATTTTTGTTTCAAAATACACATCATATTGTGTTTTCGTTTACATGTCTGTAATATCATTTGAATTATGATCACAAGTTTGCTAGTTGTACATGCTGAAACTTCAATTCAGTTGCTTATAAATATCTCAATTTAAGATATGTTGTATCTCGAATGAGTCAAATTTAAAAAATAACAAAAAATAGCTAAGAAGGAAAATCTAAATGGGTCAGAAGTTGCAACTTGCAACTGTGTTCTTAATGTTATGCTTATAACCTTCTAAATGATTTTATTTAAAAAGTTGGAAATTTATTCAAATAACATATATTTGTAATCATATCTGACACTTGTTTAAGTGCTTTGGGGCACCCTGACCTGCTACCAGTCGCCCATTTTGTCAATATGTTATGATTGATCCCTGATGGCAAGGAAGGAAAATTTCATAAAAAAGCAAGGTATCCTATGAATTTTATGTTAACTTCTTTTTTTCTTTTGTGATGTTATTAAAGGTTGACATGGTGATAGTTCCAGCAACAACGGGCCAGATGGGTATTTTACCAGGACACGTACCAACAATTGCAGAGCTCAAACCGGGCCTTCTTTCAGTCCATGAAGGTAATGATGTGAAGAAATATTTCATAAGCAGCGGCTTTGCTTTTGTGCACTCGAACTCTTATGCAGACATATTGGCTGTTGAGGCTGTACCCCTTGACCAAATTGACCCTGCACAAGTACAAAAGGGTTTAAGTGAGTTCACACAGAAGCTGAACTCAGCATCAACTGATTTGGACAAAGCTGAAGCCCAGATTGGAGTTGATGTTCACAGTGCTCTCAACTCTGCTCTCACTGGTTAAGAGTTCTCTAATTTTTTTTATCTTTATCTTTATTTTGACTCAAAAATAAGAGTTTTCTCTTAATTTTCTTTATGCAAATGGGGAAAACCTTGATAGAATGTTTTTGCATTTTTTGGGTTTCTTTTTGAATTAAAATTATAATCGGTCGTGTTTGATATTAGACTTGGTTTTCTTGAAAGTTGGGCATAAATTCAAGAAAATGATATTTAGTTGGTTGGTTACTGTTACTTAGGGAGATTGTTCGAGATGATGATGAAATGAAGTATGATTGTTATAAATGTGTGAAGTTATTTTTTTCCTCAAAAAATGAACTGCTGTTATCATATTGCTGTGAACGCAGAACATTGCTAGCTCTGTTGCTGTGGGTTTGTTTCCTGCAAGTACATGTGTATAGATAGAGATAGAGCTAGAGTATTTGCACGTAGTATTTATACGAGAAGTTGGAGCATTTATTACGAATGCTTACATAGTCGCATGTGTTGGTTTAGGTTTATATTTAAGGGGTGTCTTGTAACACATACTATTTGGATACACTCTGCTGTCTCATAGCGTACAAACACACATGTGCGAGAACATTGGAACCCGTCATGGGGTCCCACTTTCGGCGATTGACTAAAGATATATGATTCATCAGAGGCATGACTAGGATTAACGGACTCATGGGTTGATCACCCACATTGTTTAGGGTTTAGATTGTGAGGATACTGAAATCTGAAACTCATAGATGACATAGGTATGGATCCTATGCTTGGTGTATATCTCTTGAGGTTTAATATACCAGAAGTGAACAAGGTCCTGATTTGCATACGGCTATATCATCAGGACTAAAGTCGAGTATGTCGGTCGCAGTAAGAATGAAATAAAAAACATGGTAGGCTTGCCTTGGATTTCTCTTGAGGTTTAATATACCACTGCCTTTAATTGCCCTTAAAATGTTCATTTCTTTTCGCATGTTTGGTCTTGTGCAATTTAATCTGACCTTAGATTTCCATTTCTGTTTGGATTAGGAACAGGAGTTTGCATTGTTAATTAAGGGAAAGACGGGTAAAAGTTTTTCATTGGTGGTTTAACATTTGGGAGGATTAAGACGAAATAAAGTGATCATAAATAGACGTGATGTTTGGTTGGTAAATTTGTAAAAAGAAATTAAAATATATAAGTTAAAATAACAAAAATACCCTTAATTTTCTTTCTCATCTTCCACCTAAATATGTACGGACATTCTTAGAAAAAGATCAGTTGGCCTCTACACCCAAGGTGGGACAAAGACATAGTTTCAATATGTCTTTCGTCCTCCTCAACCAAACCAAATCCATTTTAAATTCTTACTAGTACAAAGATACCTTGAACTCCTTGAACTAATGGAATTTAATTGAATATTTTTCAATTCCAATAAATTTCATGAATCAACATGATACTAAGTTTTTGATTTTTCTATTGTAGTATCTTTATAACTACTTTTGGTGAATACAAAATATATTAGAACAAAAAGGATATGAGGTGGGATAAACCTTACATGGATTTCACCATTACTATGATACATGTGGCTCAAATTTTCATAAAGATTTTACTTAGATCACAACATCATGAAACAAAGTTTTCATAGGAGGTTGATATTAGTGAGTGGTGTGCACTTTTCTTTTTCTTTTTTGGATTGTGATCAAGCCCTATTATTTGTTAAAATAATTTACCTTTTGAAAAATGATCTTCAATCGTCAAGTTGTTGTTTATTTATGATTTCACTATTCGTTTTCATCATACGTTACTTCAAGCTTGGAATGATGTGTGTGAAAGTGATGGTGGGGGTAGTGCTTTTTATTTTAATTAAAAATATGATTTGGATAGTTTTGGGTTGAAAGATGTCACCCTCTTTATTTTATCTTTAGAGTATTTTTAGGTTTAAATAAGATGATCATGTTTGGCAAAAACTTATTAAAACTTATGTTTACTAATTAATTTTTAAAAAGTTAATAAGTAAAAAAAGTGTTTGTCAAACTCAAAATTAGTTTTCAAACTGAATTTTCATATTAGGTTAAAAGTAGGTTTTAAAAAATAAGAAGAGGTTACTTATTAACTTTTGAAAATCATTTGTTGTTTTATTTCGTATTATATCCCTCTACTACTTTCTATTAACTCTTCTAATTTTTAAATTATGTTTTTTTTATCATTTTACAAAGTTTTAGTTTATTAGCTAATCCACTTTTTTAAAAACTCCTTTTGAAAATTCATAAATTAATAAGTTTTTTTTATCAAAATTTATTTTCAACCAAAATAAGTAATCCAAAGATGCTCTAAGTATTAAATGTGTGGTTTTTAAGGTGTTTCATTGAGTAAAAAGTAGATGCGCTCCGCCATAAAGAAGTTTAATTGTCATTAATAAAACATTTGTACCTCAAATCAAAATTAATTTAAGTGGGATGCTTACTCTAAACTTTAGAAAGTTTGTAGACGTGATATGAAAAGGACGTTGCATGACATGTCCTTCGTACTGGTCTTAGAGATGTATTAGTTGTTAATTAAACTATTAAGACGTGATATGAAAAAGACGTGATATGGTTTTTTTTTTGCCAATGAGTTCTAGATCAACTGGTTTAGGAGGAGACACTCTATGACTTTCCAATGTGAAGGTCATGGGTTGAAGTCTCACTAGGTGCAATATGTTTCTAGTGGGCCAATGGTTTTATCACAGTGGGCCTTTAGGTGGTGGGTTTCCCTTGGAATGGTGGGCGAGCCAGGTCACCAGCGCTGTCTGTGTTCGCGGGCGTGGGTGGCCTTTCGCCATTGGGTTTACCCGGGTGACCGGACTTAAAAATTATTCGTTGGCCGTTCAAAAAAATTAAGAGGGTTTTTTGTATATTCATAAAAATCTAAGGCCCCGTTTGTTTTACAAAAAGGACGTTGGATGACATGTCCCTCGTACATGTACCTGGTTCGTATGTCGTTTTTGTGAATGTCTCTAACTTTACGGACATCCCACATGTGAACAATGTTCTTCAACTACAATACGGTACTACCAAGATGAAGCGGCCATTTTTCATCATGTATTCTATTCTCTGGTTAGGCTAGAAGGCGAGAGCAATGCTCTCTTCAACAAGATAAAACCGCCTTCATCTAGAATCACAAAAGAAATCACTTCATGTTGTTTCATTGGGTCACCAGGAGATCAAGAAAAGTTAAAATGTTGTTGGAACTCTTGGACCAACGATTATTCTCTTACTCTTGTCTCATTAGCTAATTAGTTTCGTTGTGTATTCACGTTGTTTTGTTCCTTCTCGTACCGTTTGGGGCTTTCCAGTCTCCCATCGGTCTTAATTCAAATCATTATTCGTAATAAAGCTGAATAAAACCCTATAACGAGCTTGGTAAATTCAAAAAAGTAAAATACCACGTTTATAAAAAGTTAAGATTTTATAATGTAACCATCTAGTATGGCATAATAATGCTATAAACCTAATAAATTTCATGACTTTATAAATGTTATTAGATACCCTCTCACCAATTAAAGAGATATAACTTTCGGTCTCATCTCTCAAATCGAATGCGAAAGGACGGTTTATTATATATTACCAAGAGTTATGATATTAATAAACATCACTTTCCACTTTTCTTAAACACATCACGGGTAAATTTGTCATAAAAACATAATTGATCATGAAATATCATGTCATGTCATCATTATTTATCGACTATAAAAAAACTTACGAGATAAAGTTTATACTATAAAGTGCAATTTGTATTCATAATAACAAAATAACTTGTTACAAAGTTTGATAGATACATAATAATTTATAGAGTTAGTAATTATATAACATTTAGACCCAAACTATTTTTTATAACTGCGAATCAAATATTCAAATTTGGGTCTCTTTAGGACCTTTTAAGTTTCAATTCTTAATACTCGACCAAATTTACAATGATACACACAAACTATACTTAAACAATTTCAATTGGTACGTTTACATGTTATTCAATCTTTTAACATAGTTATTAAATCGTACATCTAGAGCTATTTTTCATTACTCTCTCGATAATAGGTGATAAGATAGGTTATTTTATGTCTAATCATCATCTCAATCACACTAACGTGTTAAATAGTTCTTCATATATGCTAGACAATAAGCATCTCCTTCTTTACAAACCTTCAAATGCCCATGATGTGTGTATTTAGTTGTATAATTGTCTAACTTAGGAGCTCGTCACTTTCTTAGGGTCGTTGATGTGGATTTTATAGAAGCTTTATTCGTAAGGGAGACACTACTCCCTGAACAATAAATTAATTAATCAATAATTAAACAAATATGACAGGGTTACCCGATATTGTAATCATCATTGATCAACACGAAGAATATACGACCCTTCAAGAATGTATTACATTGGGAATTCCAACATTTTGTTTAATCGATACAATTTGTGACCCCGATCTCACAGATATTTCGATTCCAGCGAATGATGACGCTATATCTTCAATCCGATTAATTCTTAACAAATTAGTATTTGCAATTTGTGAGGACCGTTCCGGCTGTATAACAAATTAGTTTATATTTTTTTAATAAATTTATTTTTTATTAATTATAAAATAGAATCTTTTAAAAGATTGAAACCACCACAATGTTTTAGGGTAAAAAAGAAGTAGGATGTAACTTTGATGTGAAAAAAGAAAAAAAAGTATGAAAAGCGTGGAATGTTAGGGACCACTCCGTGGTCGCTAAGGGACTCGAACCCCATCTTTCTAGCAACATAAAAATATATTTGTGGAATATCTAAATGCACTCATACCAATGATCCATAGCCCAACTAGTTAAGGTGAGATACCCATAACATATAAATAAAATGAAAGTCATGGGTTCAAGTCTCACTCTGAGCAAAATGCTCAGAGTTGAGCCAACGGGTTTTCTCAGCAATGAGTTTCCTCTGAGGGGGTTGGGGGGTGCGGTCCCGGCTGGGAAACGGATAAGTGGACCAAATTAAGATGACACATATCCTCTGATGTAGGGTCGTACATTTGTCGTTCAAAAAAATCTAAATGCACTCATGTTTAGAAGATGTATAAAGTATTATGTGATACATTACAAACTCATAATCGTTCTTGGACTAGCCGAATGAATAAAGTAATAACTTACTTTTTCGTTAAAGTTATTAATTTTCTTGTTTTAACTAAAATTTTTAGAGTGGGCCTTCCACTCTATATCTCATTTGGTGTTAGGCGACACGCTGACTTCACAATTTTCTTTTCTAACAAAAAACTTATTCTCAAGTGTATGCTTATCACTTTTAGTAACGAAGTTGTATAAATGCAGTCAATATTTTTTTAAAATAATAGATGCTTATATGAACAGATTGTTGGGTGCATACACACATTTATAAAAGACATATTTTGAATGTTAAAAATGTAAATGTGTATATTAAATATTATTTTAAGAGATGTATATCTATATCTATAGTACTATATAAAGCATAACATTACGATACAAATTTAATTTTACAAAAAAGTTAAGAAACCTACTATAAATTTTTAAACATCTATCTATACCTATACTATTATATAATACATATTAGAAGTATAATATGGTACTTTTATTCAAAGTATAAGACACTTATACAACATTTATACAATATTTTATACATAAAGTACAAGTGTTTTATGTAATAATTTCACTTGTGCCCCCATTTAATTAAATTCTTTTAATTATTGTATTATTTAATATACATTATTAATACATTATTTAATAATATGATATTATTTAATTCATTTTATTAAATTTTATTTTATTTATAATAATATAAATTGACATTTAAATTTATACTTAGTAATCATATTTTAATAATAAAATACTATTTAAATTAAATATTATTTTATTTAAATATTTATATATATATACTACTATATAATACATCTATTTGGATAGATATGTAATTTTACCAAGCATACAAAATTTGAAACAACATATACAAAAGAGTGCAAGTCATTTAATAGGGGTAGAATACGAATGATTAATATTTTAAGACACTTTAAGGGCAATATGTTAAATTTATCAATTAAATTTAATATACCTTGATATTTTTACGATTGTTTCTTTTTAATAATATTATATTATTTAATTCATTTCATTAAATTTTATTTTATTTATTATATTATAAATTGACATTTAAATTTATATTTACTAATTATATTTTTATAATTAAATACTATTTAAATTAAGTATTATTTTATTTAAAAATTTAAGTATATAACTTATATATATATCTTCATATTTATAATAACTATAATACTAATATTTTTAGGGACATATTGTGAGTTTAATAATTTTAATATTTATTTATATTTTTATAACAAAAGTGAAAGGGGAAAAAATGATAATTTTACATATAGATTAAGACACGTATGAAAATTTATGCTTAAATTTCAAAAAAGTAACTATTTTATTTCATTTATGCTCGTACAATAAAATATAACATGTGATGCTTATAATACAAATGTTAAAGCATATACACGTATACTTTTGAACAAGGTTCAGATATTAATTATAGTAACTTGTGAATGTACATTTTTGAACAAAAACATATTTTAAAAACCATATAAGCTTTTATGAATCATGCTACAACTTTTCTATAAAATTTGGGTAAAAAGCATATATGTAGAGTGTAGTATTAAATTTTAGTTAAAATGTATATATTTATTTTATGAAGTTTACCCTAATTAACAATTAGGGTAGGTTTATTTAAAAAAAAAGAATTTAATATAAAAAGCGTAATGAATTATGAGATTAACATGTGTCATTCTATTATTTAAAAGAGAGAGAATTTTCATGATTGTGTCAAGTAGGTCAACTCATTTTATCTTATACGTTCGTTTTGTCAAATATCAATTAATTGTGTCATATGTTTTACATCATTTGTTATATGAATTTATCATTGTGTTTTACTTTTTATAACATTTTGAGTTATTTTTACCTTTATTTCTATATATTATATAATTTTGTAATCTATAATTATGTTATTTAAAAGTACACAATGGTATATGTTCACCAATATCTTTTTCAAAACATATAGTATTGAGGATAACACAATATGTTATCTTTGTTATTTTTAATAGATTATATAAACATGTTATTACCTATCATTTTATTTTATAAATATAAGTACACAATGATGTTATATCACTATTGTATATTTTAAAACTTACTTATTCAAGATAACATAATAACCATCCAAAAACATAATGAGCTTTTGTGTTATTTTGTCATTATTTTTAGTGTATTAGATTAATTAGTTGTTAAATTATTATTGTGTTTTACATACTAGAGATATATAACAATATTATTCCATCATTATATGTTAATAAAATTTAGAGTTAATTACATAAATGGTCCTCGTGGTTTATCTAAAATAACATGTTTGGATAGTAAGACTTTTTTGTACAGGATAGGGCATTGTGTTTTGAATTTTGTAACGAGTTAAGGCACTAAGACTAACAGACGTTAGTTTTTCGACTAAATATAAATGAAATGACTAAAATACCCTTTGAGGGATTATTTTTGTAATTATATATATATTCATTTTATCCAGGGACCATTAGGGTAACTTTTTAAAACCCAACCCCATTTCCCCATCAACCACCATCTACCCACTACCGCCACCATCTACTCACCGTCACCACCACCCAACCCTTCTTCCCACCGGCCACCAGTGAACACACACGAAGACCACAATCAACACCATCGTCTTCCTCCTATTTCAGACCACAATCACCACCATATTCTTCCTCCTCTTTCAAACCACAACCCCAATTAATCCACCATCGCCGCCACCCACCATCACTACCGCTCATAATCGTGGACGTCCATCGTCATCACCACCACCCTCCTCTTCAGCCCTTAAGTTTTATCTCAAAACCGTAAAACTCAAATTAGGGATTTTTTATATTAGGGCTTATAATTATAGCTTTAAACCCAGGGTTAAGCCCCGCAACACTGGTGGTTTGATGGAGATGAAGTAGTAGTGGATGGTGTGGTGTGATGATGACGTGATGATGGTGAAGGTAAGATGGTAGTGAGACAGTGGTGATAATGTGATGGTTATGTTGGTTATGCGATTGATATGTGTGGTGGCGCTAGTGGGGGTGTTGGTGGCAGTAACTATAGTGGTGGTGCCGTGGTGGGGAGGATGTCGATGTTTGTAATTGTTGATGGTTCTGTTGTAGTTTCACTTAACAATCTGAAGAAGATGGTGGTGGTGAGGATGATGTGACAGTGTAGTGGTTGTGGTGGAGGCTGACCGTGGTGGCGACCGGTGGAGGCCGATGGTGGTGTGAAAAACCATTCTTCATACATGAACTAAGAGGTACCATATATATACACATACATATATATACATACAGATACACATACATATATTGTAGAGATTAATGAAGAGGCTGATGCAACCTAAACATCCAAAGTCTCTCCTGCATGCTGCACAAGTACTATGTGAGAAGAATGCTTAGGAAGTTTCACACATGCAACAGAAATATTCTAAGTGTGAAATCCTCCGAAGCCAAGACCAATATCTTCCGAAGCCAAATACGAAGTATTCTAAAGCCTCAGAGACAAAGTCTTCCGAAGCTTCAACTCATGAAGACAGATTTCTTCCGAAGACTTTTAACACATGCTTTATCTGATGTACTTTTCCATAAAACTGGGCACCTTTTCGCTGCATCTCTGTAAGGTCACCAACTTACATGAGTTGGTGAAAAGGTCTATGCTTTTGGTAAATGTACATTGAGGTCTTGAGTGTGTAAACTTTCTACTTCATGTACTTTATCCTTTTTGTAATAGATAAGAATGTGAACTATGGCATGTCATAGTTTCTAGTAAAAAACAATCTACCTTTTGACTCTACAGTTGATTTTGTTTGTGTCTAGTCAATTGTATCCAGCTGGCTTTCAAAGTATAGCCGGCTGTGGGATGTAGTATAAATATCTCATGTTCTTGTATCTTTCTATTATGCTTTGTAACACTTGTAATAGAACATAGAGAAAGCAATATACTGCATTCTTGAAAACCATCTACTTGTGTTTTGTCTCTTACATTACTTGTGTTCTTAGTATCTTATTATGGATAATCCAGTTTACTGTTTGATTAAGTTTTAGTTAATCTCCACTTTGTGTTGCTATGTTGTAATTGACCCCCTTCAACGGTCCTGCATTTGGTATCAGAGCATTCCAGGCTCTTGATATAAGATCTCACCATCTTAAGATCCCTCACACACACAAATAAGAAACTTTTCAAATGGAAATCATTTCCAAGACTGATATGGAAACTGGAACCATGAACAAGTCCCCACTAATCACTCTTGATGAGTTTGATACCTGGTGTTTGAGAATGGAAGTTTTCATCAGGTCTTTTGATTCAAGAATGTGGGAGTCTATTAAGAATGGACCTTTCATACCTAGCACATCTTCTGCTACTGGTGCTAGTATGATCACCAAAGATGTGACTAACTACTCTGATGAAGATAAGAAGAGAGTATAGATTGACAGAAAAGCCATGACAGCCCTTCAAACTGCCCTTCCAAACTCTATGTACAGAGGTTTCAAGAAGTACAAAATAGCCAAGTAGCTGTGGGATGCACTAAAACTGATGTATGAGGGTTCCTCTGAAGCCAAGGAGAACAAGAAAGATCTCCTGAAGTAGCAGTTTGAAAACTTTACCTTCAAAACAGGTGAAACCATGACTCAGCAATACTTCAGGTATGTTGAGATTGTGGATACCCTTGTGGATGGAGGAGTTTCTCTTGAAAACAGAGATATTGTAAGAAAGTTCATGTCCTCACTTCATTGGCAATAGACACACTACTGTGTGGTGATCAAGAGAACTGAAAATCTCAAAACTCTTAATCTGACAGAGTTATATGGGATTCTCAGTGACTACCAGATGGAGATGAACATGCAAGGTTCATCTGGAAACTCCAACAATCAAATGGGTTCAGCCCTACATGTGGTTGAAAAGGATAGCATAGAACCCAAACATCATCTTATATGCTACCCTGACAACTCACCAAAGGGTCCTTCCATCACCTTCCCAGAGACACCAAGGGAGAACTACACTCAAGGATGCCCGTTCCAAGAGACAAGTTCTTCTCAAGCTTTTGTGTCTTCTGATGAAAGCTGTGGCAACTCTCTTTTCACTCTTGAAGACCTGGACTGTATTTATCCA
>BJCM01229544.1:0-24775 GCA_018326385.1 Flaveria bidentis
GGTCTGACGAGCCCCACCTGTGTGACTCGAGGTCAACCGGGTGCAATTTGTCCTATTGAACATTGTCACGACCTGTTAAGTCGTGACAGGAGGCAACAACGTAACACAGTTAGCTTCAATTGCGAAATCACTATGAGTTAATATTTACTGTTAATGGACTAGCTATCTGTTACAATGCACTACTTTTATATCTCTATTATTAAACTGCTTATGTTTGAATTTCAACTCTTGAACTCACCAACCATTGTGTTGACATTTTAGTATTCTATTCTCAGGTCATTAACTTGCTTGCCTTTAGGAGCACTACACGGATTCACCTTGCATTCTAAGACTTGGTCTTCAAGACATCTTTATTGTTTTTAATGGTTAATTTTTACTCATTTAGGTTGGCGCATGTTTTGCCATAGTATGCATTTATATTCTTTGGGTTGTTTTACAAAATGTTTCCGCACAGTTTCAAGTTTATGCTTTGGTTGATTTCATTTTTGTTGTGGCATATAGAGTCGTTCTGAGTAACTATTGACTGTGATCCTGGTTTGTTCACACGCCTCGCGGTAAAACTCCGCACGTGGATTTTGAGGGTGTGACAATGTTAATGGTAGATCGTGTATATAGTAGTCGCGTTAAAATGATTCGTTCCGTGTGAAATATCAAGTTATGGGATTAGGTTTTTTTATATATTTAAGCTTTTTATATGTATTTAATTTGGAATCTAAAATACTTTGAAACACTTAAAATTATTTATTAATACATATATATTAACTATCACCAACGTTCGTGTGAGTCGGTTGTACCGCGTGTAATAATGGTAATTACGCCAAATCACCGATGTATGAAATTTTACAATGCCTGAAATGACTTCAAATAATTAGAACTCAATTAAAACTCATATAAAATATGAATAATTATGACTACATCATGCCGGGTATTGACCTGATATTTGCCGGTTGTCACAAGTTTGGAGTCATAATAGACATTTCTAACAACCTATAAGACCCATGACCTGGATGTATTTCACGGTTCCTTTTCCTTTTACTGCTAATTGATTTATGACCCAAATATACCCCTAACTTAAATGTTTCATCAAGAGAAACTAAACCAGCTTTTCAACCTATCATGTGATTTGCATATATAGAGTCTATAAACCTTAAATAAGAGGTATTACCTCGCCATTCTGAATTTTTCATCAAAAAAAGTTGGTCTTGAGTTGTTGTTGAAGTTGGTTTTCATTATCTACAATCTTATCCTGATCTTCGTTGTCGGTTACATTTACTTGAACTTCAGTGTTGTACCAACAATCTTTTTTAGGGTGATCGTATTTTTACACACATAACATTAGGGTATCTTACTTCTATCAAAGGACCCTCTCCTGTGATCGGATGATCATCCTTTTAAGGCTCCTCGACTTCAAGTTGACCACCAGTGGGTTTGGCCTTATAGTGGATGACTTCAAGTATCTGTTCATCCGTCATTACTTTTTTCTCTTCTATTTAATTATACAATAGTTTTTTATATATCTTTATCATTACATTTTCTCTCTTATTTTCTTTCTCATTTACTTACATTCACTTTTAATAAATATTAAAAAGTAATAAAAAAGAACAATGTTGTACCCAATATATAGATGAATATTAACATGTCCTCCATCTTACACACATGACCATTTTTTATAATATAAAGAAGACCCTCACAAGTATACAGAGCATGAGATGAGAATGCTTTAAACAACATAATTTCCTAATTTTTCTCATGCTAGGATTTGAACACTATTATTCTTTAGAGAATATTTTACGCTTATCACTAAAATTTCAACCCAAATGACTCCAAACTTGATTCATGGATAGTGGATTGTTATCCATTTAGTATTGGTAGATACTAGTAACAAACAATCATTGTATTTGTTTTGGGTTTTGATGATAACATAATATATACAAGTTAATGCAATTCAACTATGATTTCATTGGGGATTTCAACTTGCTATGTTATGTCGATTAATATTTGTTTTTAATGTTTTAAAAATCAAGCCTATAAATTCATCGGTTCATATCTTAATTAATTTGATGATTTGATTATGAGCTAATAGAGTAGACTGATTAGATAGTTTTTGAATGAGTCAAACAAAATTGATAGCAACTGATGTTACTTGCCTCCTCTTTTTGCTATCTAGATGGTTTTTGAGGCTAAACCTACGCTTTGATCTCGTGAGCCGTGTGAACCGTCCATTTAACATCAATTCTGATTTTAAAAGATTTCTTATATCGATAGTACTTTTTAGCAAATAAAATTTAGAAAAAAATAGGAAAATTGAAAAAAAAAATGAATGGCATTAAATTAGATGATGACATAAACATGTGAAGCTGGCATGAAAGGGATTTGTCCTTATTTTTGTTATGATGGTCGTGAGAGTGTAACCGTGTAAAGTCTCGGATGTTTATTTACCTAGACACCTTTCACCCTAATTTTTTTATAACAAATTACTATATTCTTGATTAGAAGTCGGTGACATTTCTTGAATCGACACCTTTCACCCTAATTTTTTTTATATAAAACTTAAAATATGTCACTTTTATTCCCTCTTGTTTCTAGAGCGTTGGGTTTATCCATAGTGCATTTTTACAAAAAAAACTATTTTTTTGTCCTTATTTTTATGCACATGCTTTTGTAAATTCAAGTTCGTGTACATTTTGATGTAATATTTTTTTGACATGGGCTTAGACAAATATAAAACGCTTTTGTGCTAATATTTATGTACAATTTGAGTGGATCTACGTTACGACATTTATATATTTGAAATCTAGTAAGATCAAATAAATTTCGTACGATGATACAAATTCGAGTAACTCAAAGTTTCAATATAAATTCAGCTCAAAACGAGTTGGGACAATTATAGCATATACATTATTACGTTACGTACATCGCTGTTGCGATGAGTGAGTATATTTACTAGTGATTCTTCTTTTAAGAGAATTTATATACTAATGATTTCTGTAAGTGTGTCTTATAATTATTATAATCATAGAAAAGGCTAAATGTGAACTCTAAATTCATTAAATAATGTCACATTTTTAAAATAAGTTTAAATATAAAAAATCGTATTTTCCAAACATAGTTTGTTAATAATGTCTATGTCTAATATTTATTTCAACTTAAATACCCACATAACGAATTAACGGGACGGGTCTGTGAGTCTGTCTTATTAATTGAAGGGATAAATTCAAACACTAATCTTGTAGTTGAAGAGTAAAACAACCGGGCAAGTTTATTAAACCAATTAGACTCAAAGCAATCATTTCGGTTATTAGAATAATGATAAGGGTTAAAGTCAATTTAGAGAAGATCGGTGTTTAAATCATAACAAGTTGATATGAGATTTGTTAGGGGTTGATATAGTTTATATGTAGTCATAAATATCAATGTTCTAAAAAAAACATTAGACTCAAAGCAGAATACTATTGTTATGTAGGGTTTAAATTTTACGTCTGTCAAGAATTGTCACAACAATGGGGTCATACATGAAGAAGCCTACAATATCCTGACATATTTCTTGTATGACCATAGATTGTTGTTTTATTAAAAAGAAAGAGAGACATTTGACGTTACCTTAGGAAGAAAGAAGATATTTCTGCTTTTACATTGTATAAACTAAATAAGGATGTATGTTTTATAATTTATTATTTTTAATATATTGTATATTTATTATATATATTACTAAACGGTGGGAGAATGTAACAACCGGCCTCTAGGTCAAAATTCTAACTTTACCAACCTGCATCATTACCCGTCCATTATTATTAATGATAATATTTTTACCAATATTATTATTAGCATTATTATTAAGGCTATTATTGTCTTTATTGTTATTTCATGTGTCTTTTTTGTGACGATTTAACTAGATCAAGCATTAGTTAGGGAAATCTTAGTGTCCCAGAAAAGTTAATTAGTCACTGTGAATCCAAGGATCGCAATCAGGAATTATCAGTATTGATTGAAGTCAGGTCAACGTTTGCGGAATCAATGTTAACTTAGTTTAATTGTTTGTATTAATTTCAATATCAATAATGATTAAAGAATAACATGAACACAATGAATGAAACACAATTTATGAAAAGGTAAATATTCAATTTAAATGTATTTCATTAAAAACATGTTAATGATTACAGTTGAATAAACAATGAATGAATGAATTATATTGAATTTAGTGTTTGATGATGTGACGACTGCTAGGGTTTTGATTTTTGTGATTTGATATGATGTTTTGGGGATTGTAATGTTGCTGCTTGGATGTTTGTCATCAAAGTCGTCTCTTTGATTTGAAACCTAATATCCATATTTATGGACAATAATGTTTCTGTTAAAGAAACACCGGATCTCTTGGGATTTGGATTGTTTATGTTATGGAATCACCGGATCTCTTAGGATTCGCATAACTGCCTTGTTGACTTGTTGACTTGTAACACTTGTATTATTTGAATACAAGTGTTTGGACTCCGCACGAAAATTGTCTTCCATAGATAATTGTTCTTCCGTAGGAATCTAGTTCTTCCGAAGGTAAACTTGTTCTTCCGAAGGTATCTTGTCTTTCGAAGGTATATTCTTCTTTCATCCTCAGAGCTGGTTGTTCATCTGCAAAAGATTTTCAGATGTATTTTACTTGTAAGAAACATATCTACGGAAGAACAAAATGTTCATCCGTAGATGTTCCTTACACTTGATCAATTTCATAAATTCACCAATTATAATGTTTTTACCTGCAAACATACATAAATCAACACAAATATATATGGGTTATCCTATACATTTAATGCATACATATTAATAAATTACAAGAATTCATTACAGATATTATTTCAAGTTCTAAGCCTATACAAAATGAACTAGATCTATTGATTCTAGACCTTACAATACTACCCTTTAGGCTTAGACACTTGTAATCAGCTCTTAAAAACTAAAAGTTCTTTCAATCTTGTCACCATCCTTTTGTTGAAGTAAGATACTGCATCCTTTTGATCATCATACTTGTATTTGATCTCCATTCTGCATATCTTTTTAAGAGTATCAAAGCTCAATCCCAGAATGTCTTCTTCTATAGGTAGAGTGTCCACCACACATTTGTTATTGACTATTTTCAGCTCATCTTCATCTGAGATTCTAAGTTCTGATACATCTTCAATCTTAGCTCCTTTCAACATCCCAACATTATATCTTCTTCCCTTACATGCTTTCGCATGCAACTTATCCACAACTTGAATCATGTGCACATATAGACATAAGTCATTTTGAGCCCTTTCATCAGTTAGCTTTGGGAAGAATTTGTCATGAAGATATGATGTATAGCTTGGGTGAAGCAATTTGATCTCCACTGGGTCAAAAATTCTTATCTTAACAGCTTTCTTCCCTTCTGCATTCCTTAGCAGCACTAGCTCTTTTGTTTTCTCAACATAACCCCATTTTGTTATGGGAGATGTATATTGATTTCCATTAATGCTTTTGATAGATGCTGTATTTCTATTGTTGTATCCAACCCTTTTTAAAATTTCATCATCTATAAGTGAAGAGGGCTTAGATGTTGTTCTTTTGATTCCTTTAATTCCCTTTCTGTGCTCAGCATCATCTCTCTTAGCATCCTTGATCACATCATCTATGAATTTCGTCTTTATCTTTCCCACAGAGATAGAAAAATCTCTTCCCCTTGAATGGATTGGATAGTTAGACATGGTTAGGATTTGAAGATCTTTAATATCTCTCTCAGGAAGACTTAGCAATGCTTCTACATCATGGAAGTATTGGATTCTTCCAGATGTTCTTTTAATGATTGCACAATCCCAATCTGGATCATATTTTCAGGCCATAATCATATTTTCCTCCACAGAACTGGGAGTTGTGATCTGGTCATATAGCTTTATCAGTGTAGATTTTTGCTTAGTAATTTCTCTAACTATTGTGCCCAAAGGCCACACTTTTCAAGAGATAACTTCCCTAGGCACTCTTATTAACTTATCTTCCTTTTGTGCTGATCTTTAGATATAACGGTTATAGGATCTGCAGGGAGTTTGCTTTGTTGCTCAGCAGTAGAATTTGGAGCTTTAGTTTTGACTCTCACCCATGTGACAAGCTCAACAACCATGACATGCTCCATCATTCTCCTTAGCTCACCAACTAATCTTTCCTTGAGTTCATAGCTTTTGTAGTTGTGACCCTGTAACCAGCATATCATATTGTATTTTGAGAGCTTAGCTGTATCACAGTGACCCAACTCTTTCTTGATTTTCTGATTTGATTGATAAGTTGTGAATGTTTCATAGTTGCAGTTTGGAATCATGAAACTAGTCACTTCAAACTCTTTCAACACATCATTCATTTCACTCATGCTCATCCTTTCCATCATATCAAACAAAAAGCCATGATTTATCAGAGTAAAAAACATTAAGGATTTTGTCCTTTCTTCAAGTATGTCTCTAGTGATCAGCATCACATCAGACATTTATTCTTTTTGATCTTTGGTCGATTCAACCTTTGTGAGCTCATTCCATTCATCATCACTTATTGTTTCAACGGGAGACATGGGCTTTAAGGATGAAGATTCAATAAATTTAGTCCTTTTTGGAGAATCTTGTATCTCAAACACTTCCTTCTTCACAACATCCAAGTACTTCCTTTTTCTTTTGTATTGAATGATTTGCTTTATGATCTCAGAAGCTTCTTTTGTTTGATTTGTTACAGGAGCAACATTTGATTCCAATGCACATATTTTCATCTTCAGCTCCTCAACCTCTTCTTTTTTCTTTTCAGTAAAGCTAATTGATCAAAGAGAGTGTTAGTTACTTGATCAATTTTCAACATCAACTTCTCATTCTCGTCTCTCTCAAACTTTATTGATTCATTGAGCTCAAATTCGTGTTGAAGAAGAGCATCAATCACTTCATTATTGCATAAAGCATTTTCTCTTAAAATTTTGATTCTTGACTCTAGCTGCATCAGTAGATCATCCTTTTCTTTTATTATCCCTTTCAGCTCCTTAATTCTTTGCTTTCTGCAGTTAGCCTTCACCACAAGCTTGTTGTATTTAGCCACCAAATAGCTTTTGCTCACTGGGATGTCATTATCACTTAGATCATTTTCATGGTAAGCAATTACATCCAAATAGTTTGCTTCTTCTTCTTTCGGATGATGAGCAGTTTTCTTATCATCATATGCCACACTTGCTGAGCTAGTGCATGTCTCTACAGGTTGAATGGGTTTATCTTGATCAGGTTGTTGTTCAAGATTTATGTTGAGCATGAAAGGTTCAGTTTGATTGGAGGTAACTGGTTATTGAGAGTTAGAGTGTGAAAATGGAATGGTGTTGGCTTGAGAAATCAACTCAGTCTCACTAGAGTGAACTAAGTTAAGAGACTAAGTGGCAGAAATAGGTTTAGTGTGCATACTCTCAGATGATTGATGAAGAAGTGGAGAGATTGGCTGAGTGGTTTGACATGTTGAAGAGTATGATAGGGGTGTTTATGGTTGATCTTGTGATAAAGGGTGGATTAGAGAGGATGGTTGGGTGTTTTGGCTAGCTGGTGATTGTGATTGTGATGTTTGAGGTTGTTGGTTAATCGGTAATTGAAGAGGTGAAGATGATGCTTGTACTAAATTAGTAGAGAAGCTCTCTTGAACTTCTTCCCATATTAATTCTTGAGGGATGTTTTCATTTACATCTACCACATGAGAAAACATGGGCATGTCTCCTCCTTCATATTTCCCGTATATTTTATTCAGTATAGAACTACCTAGGTGTGCTTGAATAAACACATCTCCATCTATAGCAGTCCCAGGCAGATCAACATTGATGATTAGTTGTAGAAACATTGGAAACATGTACATCTTGTTAGCCTTCTCTACTTTGATGTGATCACATAAGCAGTTGAAGATTGAGTAATTGTATGTTCTTCCCTCAAAGACACCAATAATGCCAGAAGATATATGCCTTGAAAATCTGTCAAGTCCAGATTTCCTGTTTGAGATGCACTTAAGATAAGTGTGGCAAAGAAATCTGTATGGCTTGCAGAGTCTTCCTTAGTTTATTTCTCCCTTCTCGAAGTCACCATCGTACCCCATTAGTAGAAAGACTTTCTCTATATATTCATTATCGAACACATTAGGGTGACCAGCTTCTACATCTCCCAACTTAAGAACCCTTCTTATTGTCTGTTCATCCAATCTTAGTCTGTGGTTCTTCACATCTACCTCAATAAATTGATCATCTTCTTCCATTCTGGCGGAGTTCCAGAAATCAGTAATGTGCGATTGATGAATCACTAACTCTGCTGATAAGGCATAGAACAGCCTAGATCTTCTTAAATATCAAATAATATCTTTGCATCCTTCTAAAATAGGGTCGTCAGGATTTAAGAAAGCACACACATTGTGTTCTCTCGCAAATTGATTATACATCTGTTAATAATAATAAAGAAGATTTGGTTAGAATCAAATTATTGATATGAGAATGCGAATAGTTATGAGAATAACCAAGAATCAAACGGTTCATTATTGAATATTACGACATGTTTTACCTTGAACACAGTGATCTGAGAACTAAGTTATGTGATTGTTTGATGTTTTGATTTAAAAATTTTGAATGTTAGAGAAAGGGGGAAAAGTTTATTGAGGGCGTTTTTCAAGGTGTGAAAAAGTGTTCTGAGAAAGTGAATAATGAATACTGAAGTCAAAGAACATCATTTATACTCTCTCAGACACATGAATTTTATTTATTTAATGATGTGGGAGCCTCAACAATTTAACTTATCCGCAGTTCTTAGTTCGTATATCATCTGCAGATGACTTAAAAACTTCTGCTGATTAAGTATAACTTAACTTTTCATAGGTTACCAAACTATGAAATTAGATTATAAATGTTGTACTTTCTCATCTGTAGTTTACCAATCTAGGGATAGAAAAATTTAATAAAGTTACCACATTGTAGCTTCTGCTGATGCTTAGAAAGGCACTGTAGCTTCTGTTGATGCTTAAAGAGCACTGTGAGAAACTTATTTTATTGTGTGGTCCAAGTCCATTGCTTAGAATCATTTATTGCTTTTGGAGCTTGCTGACTTTGTATTCATGACAATTGTGCACAAGAAAGTTTAAATTTTAAAAATTTCATGCATCTAAGAGCCAAGATGGTGCTCAAGTTCCAATTCCTTCAAAATGATAATGAAATAGACAAATCTGTTGATGGATTAACTTATCTTCATGATTCTACTCCCCCTAAATTTTTTGATTAATGATGATAGAATGCATTTATCATAAACTTCTAAGAATGTTATCATGAACAACATGTTGTAGTGTGTTAATGCACAAGCATATATATATACACACATATAATGGGATCATACTATAATACTAAGCCTCTTCCTAATGAGTTATTTTGTTGAATTGATGCCTGAACTTAGTTCTGATTGCAAGTATATTGTCCACTTAAATCCATACAAGAGTTAATGTATCAACTATGCATGGTGTTTATCATGTTTTCATGTTTGTTAGGAAATAACTATTCTGGCCTTCACATTCAATTCATGAAGATTTTGTCCTCCCTTTGCGAGTCACATCATCACTTTTTCACACTTAGTAACTATGTACTTTAAGTTATAAGTTATATCTTAAGATGCTTTTGACATCTCATTAATGCATTGATATAAAATCTCTAGATTAATATACAGTTGATCACATAGGATTCTTTTGAGAGCTTAGATATGATCATCATCAGGTCACCAGGTCTTTACTCACATAAAACATAGATGCCTTTAACACAGGTCTTTGTTTACACAAAACAGAGGGATGATGAGGATCATGATCTTTTCACCATTTGGTAACTGATATACAGCATGGTGATCATACACCCTGGTCTTTGTTTACACAAAACAAAGGGAGTATGATTTGCAAAGATAGATATTATAAAGTGTTAGTACATAGTGTGCTTAGATGAGTGATTTGATCACATCAAAATAAAACTCACTTTTTGTATCCTCAAAATGAAGTTTTCCGCAAACAATCACTTTGCATTATGTTTGGCATGCACTAAGTGTAGTTTCCACTCAAGATGAACCTACTCACGTATCAAGAAACTAGCTTAGATTTTGATGATATTTAAGAATTCAGGAATAAGCAAAGATATAGTGTACTATCATTTTCCATGCATATGTCATGCTAAAGCATCATTACACGCTTCGATAGATACTTCAGAAGTTTCTTCCGAAGGTAATCTATTTATAACAAGTTATAGACACATGCTTTACTTTGTTTGTTCAAAATGATTAATCTAAGTTAATCATGCCCAGAGACTCAATTAGAAAATTAAATCTGACAGAATCAAAGGCTTTAGTGAATAAATCAGCAAGCTGATTTGTTGTATCCACTTTGACTAACTTAATCAAAGCCGTTTCTGAGAAATCTCTAAGAAAGTGATATCTTATTTCAATATGTTTTGTTTTTCTATGTTGCACAAGATTAGCAGTTATAAACATAGCAGCGGAATTGTCTATGTAAATTGAAGTTTAAACGAAATTGTAACCATAGTCAAGCAATTGGTTTTGCAATCAAAGGACTTGAGAGCAACTAGCTGAATAAGCTATGTACTCAGCCTCAGCTGTGGATACAGATACATTGGTTTGCTTCTTGCACTGTCATGATACTAGTCGTGGTACGATGAATTGACATCCACCAGTTGTGGATTTTTTGTTGTTGTTGCATCCACCATAGTCACTGTCTGAATATGAGTAGAGTAGGAAGTCAACATCATTTGGATACCAAAGACCAAGTCCTGGTTTTCCTTTGAGATATCTGAAGATCCTTTTAACAGCATTTAGATGAGATTCTTTTGGATCAGATTGGTACATAGCACAAACACAAACAACAAACATAATGTCAAGTCTACTGGCAGTTAAATACATAAGGGATCCTATCATAGATCTATATAATCTTTGATCAATAGATTTTCCTGAAGGATCAGGTACAATCTTTTCAATTGTTTATGCTAATGTTTTGCATGAAGATGCATCAAAATGATTGTATTTCTTCAATATTTGATGTATGTATTTTTCTTGATTGATGAATATCCTATCTGTCTTTTGATGAACTTGAAGACGAAGAAAGAAAGTTAATTCTCCCATTGAGCTCATCTTAAATTCTAATTTCATCAATTCTTCAAAACTTACACACCATCTCTTATTAGTTGATCCAAATATAATGTCATCAGTATATATTTGAACAACCAAGAAGTCTTGATGTTCTTGTATGAGGAAGAGAGTCTGATAAATGTTTCCCTTTTTGTATCCATGCTTGAGCAGGAAAGATGATAGTGTTTCATACCACTTTCTTGGTGCTTGGTAAAGACCATACAAGGCTTTATCAAGTTTGTATACCCTGTGAGGGTAATGAGGATCTTTAAAACCAGGGGGTTCTAACACAAAAACTTCCTCATAAATTTTCCCATATAGGAAGGCACACTTCACATCCATTTGATACACAGTGAACTTCTTATATGATGCATAAGCTAGGAACACTCTTATGGCTTCAATTCTTGCAACTGGTGCAAAATATTCATCATAGTCTATTCCGTCTTCGTGTGTGCATCCTTGAGCAATCAACCTTGCTTTATTTCTTTCAATAATCCCTCTATCATCCAGTTTATTTTTGAAAACCCATCTTGTTCCAATAGGATGTTGGCCTTCAGGTAAATCAACTAGAGTCCACACTTTTTGCTTTCTAAATTGTTGAAGCTCTTCTTGCATAGCTTTAATCCAGCTATTGTCTTTTAGTGCAGCAGTGATGTTTGGAGGAACCACTTGTGAAAGAAAACAAGTGAAAAGACAAATGTTGGTAGTACCATTTTGGCTTCTTGTAGTTCTTTTTGCAGGATCTCCAATGATGTTGTTGACTGGATGAGTCTTATGGATTCTGGTTGATGGAGTTGATTCAATGTTTAACATTTGGTGTTGAATGATCTTCCGTAGGTTGAATATGAATAGCATGATGAGTGTCTTCCGTAGGAGCTGCAGGGGCTTCTCCGGAATCATTTTGCTCTTCCTTAGGATTTATAGGAACTTCTCTAGATGATAAGTGAGGACTTGAAACTTTTCTAATGTTTGTTGCATTCACTTGAGAGCATGGAGCAGTTGCACGGACAACATTCACATCTTTGGATGTATAGTGTATATCTGCAAATACAGTGTCAGCAGCAGCTGCTGAAGTCTTTCCATCTGATGATGTGTGATTCCTTAGAGGATAAGTAGATAATGTCATTTCATTCATATTAGGTGGAAAAAATGGATAACATATGTCATCAGATCCTGCATTTTTCAAATAATCATAGTTAAATGACTCTGTTAGAGCATTTATATTAAACAACCATAATGATCCTTTAACATATTTAGTGAATAAAAATGCATCAAAAGATACATTAGTAGTTTCTTCCACAATGTTATGTTGTGGAATATAGATCCTATAAGATTTAGATGTTGAAAAATATCCAACAAAGAAACCATCATATGCTTTTTCTGAAAATTTTTCCAATGATTCTTTTATGTTCAAAACTGATACATGACATCGATAAATTCTAAGATATCCTCTGTAAGGTTTTCTTTTAAATAAAAGCTCATAATGAGTTTTGTTATGTTCTTTGACAATTAATGTTCTATTTTGAACATTGCATGCAGTATTCACTACCTCAGCTAAAAGGTGATAGGCAATTGTGAGTCAGCTAGCATTGTTCTGGCTGCGTCAATAAGAGTTCTATTTCTTCTTTCTTCAACTCCATTCCGTTGTGGACTTCTTGGTGCACTGAATTGCCTTGCAATACCTTTGGTCCTGCAAAAGGAATCCAAGTCAGAATTGACAAATTCAGTACCATTGTCACTCCTAACAATTTTAACTTTTACTTCAAGTTGATTCTCAATCTTGATTACAATGTCCATTAATGTTTTTGATGTTTCACTCTTTTGTTTCTAGAAAAAGACCCATTTAAACCTTGTGAAATCATCAACTATCACCAAACAATATTGTCTCTTTGCAATGCTCCTCACATTGGTAGGACCAAACAGATCCATGTGAAGAAATATGAGTGGTGTAGTATTAGTATTGATAGTTGTGGATTTATGAGACACTTTATGTTGTATTCCTTTGTAACAAGAAGAACAATGGGTTGAGCAATGAAACTCTTTCTTTGGCAGTCCAATGACTAAGTCACTTTTCACCAATTTGTTCATGTTCTTCATGTTAGAATGGACAAACCTTCTATGCCAAAACATAAGTGTTTCCTTTTCCTGATGCTTTAAGAAGCACCCAATCTTCTGGAACAGAAAAACCTGGCTTAAGAATGTAATAGTTAGTGTTATCAAACAATGTGCTATAATTTTGATCACAAATTTGAGACACACTCAGTAAATTAGACTGTAAATTTTCACAATAGTTTACTTTCTCAAACTTGAGCACACCATTTGTTACCATTCCTTCACCAACAATTTTACCTCCCTTCTTATCCCCAACAAAAGCCACATATGAAACATTTTTATGTTTTCTTGTCATATGGCTGGAACCACCACTATCAACACACCACTTGTTGTCAGCTCTCCAATGTTGTTGCTGCATTCAGAAATAAATCAATTAGAATTGACAACCCAAGCCTTGATGATCTTGGGTTTGCCAATAGTGTCTAAAATAGGAACTCCTTCATGAATAACTCTTGAAGTTTCAATTTTAGTTTTGCTTGATTCATTTTGAGTTGTTTCAGGTGAGGATGATTCTGTTGAAGGAGTGATGATGAACAAGGTTCTTGTTCTCATTTTCTTCTTTATTCAACTTATTTTTGTTGGTTTGAGGCTTTGGTTTTGTAATGAATCTTGATTATTAAATGTTTCACTATCTTTTGTTTTTGAATGAGGTATATGAATTCCCTTTTCAAAATTATCAAAGAATGCATCATCATCCTTTGTTTCCTGTTCAGTCAAGTCCACCCTTTTATGAGGTGTTTTTGATTTCCCAAAAGTTGTTCTTTTCTTGAAAAACATCAGTGGATGTTTTTTCCTTTGATTTTGGCTTTTAATTTTGTTCTGACTTCTTCAGTTTAGAATCCTTTTCACAATCAGTAGATTGAGTGTCTGATTCAGATTTATCTGATTGTTTTTTTGTGCTTATTGTCTTGTTATTTTTGTTGAAATAACATTCATGAGTTAAATGGTTATTTTTGTTGCAGATAGCATAGTGTTTGTTGAAGTAGCTGTCAGAAGTTAAATGGTTATTTTTGTTGCAGATAGCATAGTGTTTGTTGAAGTAGCTGTCAGATGTCATGTGATTGTTCATATTGCAAATAGAACAATAACTTCTGAAATAACAATCTTCAGATTATGGTTTTTCATGTCACACCATTTGTAATACATCTCATCAGATTCTTGGCCAGTTACATTTAATTTCTTATTATTTGCCAACTTCTAAGGCTATGCAACCTTTTTTTAGCTTTGAAGTTGATTCTTCTTTTTCCAGTTTATGGAGCTTTGATTTGTTTGTTGTTGAATTCTTCTTTCGTAGATCATCTACTGAATCAGCATTAACTTCTACTGAATAGGTTTTCTTTTTACGTAGATCTGGTATTGAAGAATGGTTCTTCTTCTGCTGATGATCAGTTGAAAGCCTTTTCTTTTCCTTTTCCACGGATGATTTGTGTCTTTCCTCAGTAGACAAACATTTCTTGTAACGCACAGATATATTTCTTTGAAGCCGACGAAAGAAGAAAAAGAAATAAAGTCCAAAGTCGAGGGACCAAACTCGCCAACGAGAGAAAGTTGGGTATGTGGTGATATTTTAAGGCAGAGGGCAGCCATTACCCTCTCCCTACACTCACATTTTCAGCATAGAGAGAAAGAAGAGAGAAAAAGGGAGAAAAGTTGGTTCGGGTGGATTCAAGAGTGTCAAATCGAAGTGTGGCGTGTTGATTCATAGCTCTTCTCGTTATAGTCATCTTTGTGAGTTCTAGGACCCCTCCTATCTACATTTTTGGTCGATTTAGGGGCTGGAACACATGGAAAACTCGTTTTTGTATGTGTGTGTGTTTGACCCATTTGTATGTGTTTGCGTTTGGGGTTTGTTTCCGAGCTTGTGTGTGCTTGAATGGTGTTATAGTATGCATTCCTATGGTTTAGGATGGTTGATTTGGGCATAGAATGGGTTTAGATGAGCTTGGAGGTCGAAAATGGTAGATTGGGTTCGGGGGTGAGCTGCATTCTACACAGCTAGGGCTATGTGACCAAATGGCATGCTAGTCGTGCGACTGAAGCCATACGCATGCCAATCGTGTGATTGAAGGTCAATCACATGTGAGAAGTATGACTGAGGCCCATACGCCTGCCAGTCATGTGACTGAGAGTCAATCACATGGGGAGTCATGCAACTGAGGACCCATTCGCATAAGAGCTCATCCACATTAGTTTCATCCGCATTAGCTCCATTCACATAGGACCCATCCGCATTGAGTCCAACCGCATGAGGTCCATTCACATGATTAGGTGTTCATCCGCATTGGTCCATTCGCATGATATTCAGTCGCTTGGAGGCCATGCGACTGAAGGGTGCCCATACACCCAAATAGGGTTGTTGTACCCGAGGAAAAACATAGTTTAATCATTGACTTTCGGGGGAAAGTACAGATGTTAATGCTGACGTAAAAGTTCCCATAAATTCATGTAAGATGACTTTTGAGGTCTTAGAGGTTATGTTGGGCATGATGATGATGATGTTGCATGTTTATGCATGATGTATGTTATGTGTATACGATGTTGCCCTGTATGATGATGATGTCTGTGTATGTTATGTTCCTTGTTATGATGTATGTTTATCTTTCCCGTGACTTTACGTTGAATGATAATGAATGAAATGAAAGTATTATGTAATGTAAAGTGAAAGATAATGAAAGAAGAACGTGAAGGAAGAATGCTTGCATTAATAAATGATAAAAGAAATGAAAGGCTTGCAAGCAATTGTATGGAAGGGTCACGCCATTAAAAGGTGTTAGCCCAACGATGTGCGGGTTCGCTACCCTGGGAGGATACACATCGGGGTCTTTCTTTGTGATCGACCATTTGTATAGAACCTCTACCACTTACCCTGGTACTGCGACACCATGTATAGCTGTCTATTTATAGACTTTGACCCAGTAGCCATATAGTTTGGGGTGTAGCACATGTTATTGGTACGGAAGATACGAAAAGTGAAAGAAAGAACGAATAATGAAGATAATAATGATAACATCTATGTGTACGGATGTTGCGTGATCGCATGAATGTAAAGTACGGGTTTAACGAAAGAAAAGTATATTTTATTATAATAAAAATAGAACTCAGTCAGCAACGCTGACTTTTATGTGTTTTCAGTTGGCAGGTAATGATTGTTGAGGATGGAAAGAGATGGCTACTCAGCTCTTTTGGGATGGCATCCATGTATAATGCTTTTGTGATGTAATGCAACTTGGTTTTGTAATTGGTTAACGATATATTATTTTGTAAAAGCTATTATATTGAAATAGAATGTTTTGTTTAAATGTTTCTGTTGCAACGTTTTTATGTAATACGATGGAAATATATGTTATATGTGCAATGATTTACCAGTTGTAAGTGTCCCGGGAACGGGGCCTTACAAGTTGGTATCAGAGCCAAATTTTAAGTGAAATGGGTAAAATTTCAAAATAAACCTTAACTTAAACTGAGAATAGGATGGAAAAGGGAAGGGATGCCAATCTGAGTAGCTGCTTGCCATCAGGTATTTTCGTAATGTTAAATGGTATTATATGTGCATGGTATGTGGTTATGTGTTGTATGTAGATTTAAATACTGATGTAGTGGTATGAAGAGTAAAGTAAGTGGCTAATCACAACTGGCCACTGTAATTAGGGACTTACTATACTTGACATAAACTAAGCTTTTCCCTTGAATGACCGTGTTGGTGTTTAAATCTTTCAGTGTGCCTGTGAATGGTTGGTGGTAGATCTTCAAAAGCTTTATGGGGTGGAGGTCGTGGTGCTGAACTACAACCCAAGAGGGGAAGACCCAGAGTTGAAAAGGTGGTTCCTGAAGAACCCGAGACCCCTCATCAGGAGGGTGGTGATGAGAGCGCAAACCTAAGGGCCTTGGTGAAAGAGGCAGTGGTTGAAGAAGTCCATTAGGTCATGCAGATGATCTTACCGTCTTTAGTGACCGAAGTTATCAAGCGGTACGAGAAGGGGAGAGGAAAGAAAGAAGTAGACCTATGGGCGAAAGAAGACAGCCCGAGACTGAGACGGTTTTGTCTGAAGACGAAGAAGAAGAGGAGGAAGAAGAGCCTGCGCCAGAGGCGACACGAAGCTGTAACTACGGGGCATTTATGAGATGCAAGACCCCTACTTTTGATGGTAACGGCACTGCTTCGGCAGCTAACCGGTGGGTGAGGGAAATGGAGATTCTTCTTGATATCAGCGAGTGTTAGGAGGACCAGAAGGTGAAGTTTGCTACCCACTTGTTTGTAGACTCGACTCTGTGTTGGTGGGACAATATTGTCCAAGCCGAGGGTAGTCGGGCGATAGGAAGGATGAGGTGTGAGGAGTTGAAGAAGATGGTGATTGAGGAGTTCTGCCCTCATAGGGAGATGGATAAGATAGATAGAGAGTTCCTGAAGCTGGAGGCGGGAACCATGACGCACCAGCAGTACACCACCAAATTCAATGAAATAGCATGGCTAGTGCCGGACCAGGTGACGCCTTTGTCTCGAAAGATCAAGAGGTAGATTCAGGGCTTGCCGGTGGATATTCGCAGGCATATGATCGCCGCCCGGCTAGGCACGTTTAGGTCGGCGGTCGATTTGGCAGGGAGATTATATGATTAGAGGGAGGTGGTGGTGACTGAAGCGAACAAGAAGGGTGGTGGTGATCGGAACTGGAACGGGAAAAGGTTTGGTCGGGGTGATGCCTCGATGGGTAACAAAAAGGCACGGGTGGATGACCGCCGTGTTGCCACATAGGGAGCGGGATCGAAGAGGTGTAGCAAGTGTGGAAAGGAGCATGCGGGGGAATGTAGGTTGGGATTGAACGTGTGCTTCAAATGTGGGAAGACGGGACATATCCCAAAGGATTGTCATGTGGGCAGATGTTTCAACTGTGGGGAGAGTGGTCATATGAGTAAAGACTGTAAGAAGCCGAGGGGTAAGAGTTCCGGGGTAAAGAAGATGGGAAATGAAGGACCGAAGGCGAGCGCCAGGGCATTCACTATGACACTGGAGGAGGCTAGGACGGACCCTGACGTTGTGTCCGATATGTTTCTAGTTAACCAAACTTTAGCTTCTGTGTTATTTGATTTGGGTGCCAGTAAAAGTTTTATTTCTGCTGCTTTGTGTGCTAAGCTGCCTGTTAGTAGTAGACGTGGTGATGCGCCCTTTGATGTAGAAACTACCATAGGTAAGTCTACCAGGTTTTCTGAGATGATAGAGAACTGTGATGTGGAATAGAAGGTCATAAGTTTCCTGTTCGATCGTTCGTGATAACCTTGGGTGGTTTTGATTTGGTTCTTGGGATGGATTGGTTAGCGGACTTCGAGGCGAACATTGTGTGTTGCAAAAAGATGATTCGTTTGATAGCGCCTGACGGGAGTTCGGAAACTATTTATGGGGATCGGGTCACGATGATCCCGTAAGTGATCTCAATGGCGGTGGCTGGAAGGTGTATGAGGCGTGGATGTAGCGCCTATTTGGCTTATGTAAAGGATGTGGATATGCCAACACCATAACTTTTCGATGTACTAGTTGTGTGTGACTTTCCAGACGTGTTCCCAGAAGACTTACCAGGAGTGCCACCTGACAGAGAGATTGAGTTTCAAATTGATCTGATACCGGGTGCCCAACGTGTTGCCAAGGCACCGTATTGGTTGGCTCCGACGGAGATGAAAGAATTGATGGAGCAGTTGCAAGAGCTGCTTGATAAGGGGTTCATTAGATTGAGTATCTCTCCTTAGGGTGCTCCGGTCCTATTCGTGAGGAAGAAAGATGGTGGTATGAGGATGTGTATTGACTACCATGAGGTGAATAAGTTGACGGTGAAGAACCGATACCCCTTACCGAGAATCGATTATTTGTTCGATCAACTTCAAGGTGCTAGTTGGTTTTCAAGGATAGACCTTCGATCTGGTTACCATCAGTTGAAGGTGAACGAGCAGGACACCCCTAAAACAGCTTTCCGCACGCGTTATGGTCATTACGAGTATCTTGTCATGTCTTTTGGTTTCACCAACACGCCAGCTGCATTTTTGGATTTGATGAACCATGTGTGTCGGCCAATGTTGGATAAATCAGTGATTATGTTTATTGATGATACCCTGATTTATTTGAAGAGTGAGTTCGACCATGACGATCACATTCGGGAGGTTTTGGAGGCGTTGAGAAAGGAGAAGTTGTATGCCAAATTATCTAAGTGCGCGTTCTGGTTGCGTGAGGTTCAATTCTTGGGTCATGTGGTGAATCCTGACGGGATTATGGTAGACCCGGCAAAGGTAGAGGCAGTGATGCAATGGAAGTCTCCAAAAGACGCCATCCAAGATTCGTAGTTTCTTGGGTTTAGCGGGCTACTATAGAAGATTTATCCAAGACTTCTCTAAAATTGCTTCTCCATTAACTAAGTTGACCTGGAAGGATGTGAAGTTTGTATGGGTTCAAGCTCAAGAGATGGCGTTCAAAGAATTGAAGGCAATATTTACTCAAGCTCCTGTTCTGTCGATACTCGATGGAAGTGAAGATCTGGTGGTTTATTCTGATGCTTCCTACTCGGGGTTGGGGTGCGTGTTAATGCAGAGAGGGAAGGTTATAGCCTATGCATCCTAACAGTTGAAGGTTCATGAGGTCAACTACCCAACTCATGACTTGGAGCTAGCAGTAGTGGTCATTGCATTAAAGAATTGGAGGCACTATCTTTACGGGACTAAGTGCACCATTTTCACTAACCACAAGAGCTTGAAGTACTTCTTTGAACAAAAAGATCTGAATAAGAGGCAGAGACGATGGTTGGAGCTTATAAAGGACTACGATTGTGAAATCCATTACCATCCGGGAAAAGCCAATTTGGTGGCAAACGCCCTTAACCGAAAGGAGAGACCCAAGCCGATTCGGGTGAAAGCATATTAGCTGATCATGACCTCTGATGTGATGAAGAAAGTCAAAGAGTTTCAAGATGAGGCATTGAAAGAAGATAATCTTAACTGTGAGAGAACGAGAGGTCTGGTCGCAGAATTGGGTGAAAACACGCTTGGTGTTAGAACTCGATTCCGGAGGATGTGGATTCCTCGTTTTGGGGATCTATGTGTGAAGATCATGGATGAAGCTCACAAGACTCGATACTCTATCCACCCCGGTGCCACAAAAATGTACCAAGATATGAAGAAAGATTATTGGTGGCCTGGTTTGAAGCGCGACGTGGTGGAGTATGTGAGTAAATGCCTTACTTGTCTACAGGTGAAGGCCGAGCATCAGAAGCCGTATGGGAAGACCCAACCTTTGGATATACCGGAATGGAAGTGGGAGCACATCACCATGGATTTCATCACGAAGCTCCCACGTACCCCAAAAGGCTATGATGCCATATAGGTGATTGTTGACCACTTGACGAAGAGTGTTCACTTCCTACCGATCCGCGAGACATATTCGTCTGAGAGGTTGGCTGATCTGTTCATCAAGGAAATTGTAACTTGCCATGGTGTGCTGGTGTCTATTGTATCTGATCGTGACACCCAGTTTACCTCCAAATTTTGGAAGAAACTCCACGACGCCATGGGGACGAGGTTACATATTAGCACGGCTTATCATCCCCAGACTGATGGTCAGTTAGAAAGGACCATTCAGACATTAAAGGACATGCTTCGGGCATGTGTGATTGACTTTAGGGGAAGTTGGGATGACCACTTACCGTTAGCCAAATTCTCATACAACAACAGTTATCATGCCAGCATTGGTATGCCACCTTACGAGATGTTATACAGTAGGAGATGCAGAACGCCCGTCTGTTGGGGTGATATTGGTCAAAAAGAGTTAGGGAGCGTTGATGTGATTGAGGCTACGACCGAGAAGCTTGAAAAGATCAAAGCCTTCATGAAGACAGCCAAAGATAGACAGAAGTCGTATGCTGATAAACGACGCAAACCAATTGTGTTCAGGGTGGGTGACTGGGTTATGTTGAAGGTCTCACCTTGGAAGGGTATTATCGGATTCAGAAAGTGGGGAAAGTTATGCCTGAGGTACATAGCCCCTTTCCGAATCATTGCTCGAGTAGGAGAGGTGGCCTATAGACTGGAGTTACCAGATGAGTTAAGTGTAATTAACCCGACATTCCACGTATCTCATCTAGGGAAATGCTTGGCAGATGAAGATATGATTGTTCCACTGGAGGATATCAAAGTAGACGAATGGCTCAACTATGTGGAGCAACCAGTGCCAGTCATCGATCGAAAGGAAAAGAGGCTGAGAAATAAAGTGGTTCCTCTGGTGCGTGTACAGTGGAAGCACAGGAAAGGATCCGAGTCGACGTGGGAGACTAAGGAAGAAATAAGACAACATTAGCCACGTTTGTTCGAGGAATAACAGGTTTCGGGGAAGAAACCTATATAAGGGGGGTGGACTTGTAATGCCTAGATATTTTTCTTTGAAGCCGACGAAAGAAGAAAAGTAAAATAAAATCCAAAATCGAGGGACCAAACTTGCTAACGAGAGAAAGTTGGGTATGTGGTGATATTTGAAGGGAGAGGGTAGCTATTACCCTCTCCCCACACTCACATTTCAGCATAGAGAGAAAGAAGAGAGAAAAAGGGATAAAAGTTGGTTCGGGTGGATTCAAGAGTGCCAAATTGAAGTGTAGCATGATGATTTGTTTCTCTTCTCGTTGTGGTCATTTGTGTGAGTTCTAGGACCCCTCCTTTCTACGTTTTTGGTCGATTTACGGGCTGGAACACATCGAAAACCCGTTTTTGTATGTGTGTGTTTGACCCATTTGTATGTGTTTGCGTATGATGCGTTTGGGGTTTGTTTCCGAGCTAGTGTGTGCTTAAATGGTGTTGTAGTATGCATTCCTAAGGTTTAGGATAGTTGATTTGGGCTTAGAATGGGTCTAGATGAGCTTGGAGGTCGAAAATGGTAGATTGGGTTCGGGGGTGAGCTGCATTCTACACAGCTAGGGCTATGTGACCGAATGGCATGCTAGTCGTGCGACTGAAGCCATACACATGCCAGTTGTGCGATTGAAAGTCAATCACATGTGAGAAGTATGACTGAGGCCCATACGCCTGCCAGTCGTGTGACTGAGAGTCAATCACATGGGGAGTCATGCGACTGAGGGCCCATTCACATAAGTGCTCATCCGCATTAGCTCCATTCGCATAGGACACATCCACATTGAGTCCATCTGCATGAGGTCCATTCGCACGATTAGGTGTTCATCCGCATAGGTCTTCATCCACATTGGTCCATTCGCATGATGTTCAATCGCTCGGAGGCCATGCGACTGAAGGGTGCCCATATGCCAAAATAGGGTTGTTGTACTCGAGGAAAAGCATAGTTTAATCACTGACTTTCGGGGGAAAGTACAGATGTAAATGCTAATGTAAAAGTTCCCATAAGGTCATTTAAGATGACTTTTGAGGTCTTAGAGGTTATGTTGGGCATTATGATGATGATGTTGAATGTTTATGCATGATGTACGTTATGTGTATACGATGTTGCCATGTATGATGATGATGTCTGTGTATGTTATGTTCCTTGTTATGATGTATGTTTATCTTTTCCGTGACTATATGTTGAATGATAATGAATGAAATGAAAGTATTATGTAAGGTAAAGTGAAAGATAATGAAAGAAGAACATGAAGGAAGAATGCATGCATTAATAAATGATAAAAGAAATTAAAGGCTAGCAAGCAATGGTATGGAAGGGACACGCCAATAAAAGGTGTTAGCCCAACAGTGTGTGGGTTCGCTACCCCAGGAGGATGCACATTGGGGTCTTTCTTTGTGATCAACCATTTGTATAGAACCTCTACCGCTTACCCCGGTACTGCGACACCATGTATTGTTCTCTATTTATAGACTTCGGCCCAGTAGCCATATAGTTTGGGGTGTAGCACATGGTATTGGTACGGAAGATATGAAAAGTTAAAGAAAGAACGATAATGAACATAATAATGATATTATCTATGTGTACGTATGTTGCATGATCGCATGAATGTAAAGTACGGTTTTAACGAAAGAAAAGTATATTTTATTATTATAAAACTAGAACTCACTTAGCAACGCTGACTTTTATGTGTTTCCAGTTGGCAAGTAATGATTGCTGAGGATGACACGAGATGGCTACTCAGCTCTTTTGGGATGGCATCCATTTATAATGCTATTGTGATGTAATGAAACTTGGTTTTGTAATTTGTTAACGATGTATTTTTTGAAAAATCTATTATATTGAAATGGAATGTTTTGTTTAAATGTTTCCGCTGCAACGTTTTTATGTAATATGATGGAAATATATGTTATATGTGCAATGATTTACCAGCTGTAAGCGTCCTGAGAACGGGGCCTTACACTTCTCATTCACTATATTGGAAAATTTTTGTTGTTGATTTAGTTCTTGAAGTCCTTCATTTAATTAAACTATTCTCTTGCAGATGGTATTTAGCATGTTTCTTTGTTTAGGAGGGTATGGCATCTTTGTTTCGTCAAGAACTTTTGGAATATTTGTTTCAAACACAATATTCTTACCCTTGTTTAGTAGATCATCATCATGTTCATCAGAATCATCCAAGTCATTAAACTCATCAAAGTCAAATTCTAAATCCATTTGATTAATCTTGTATGATTTAGAAGACTCAGTTTCATTCACCTCATATACATTGTTAATGTTTTGTTGATTACAACTTGTTTCTATATTGGTGCTTGGCACAAAATGATTTGACAAGCTATTTGTCATTGATTCAGGCAAAGGAACATAATTATTGTTAATAGGATGTGCCACAATATTATATCCCAACCCAGACCTGTTATTTGATTCAATATGAGAATTTAATAATTTCTCATACTATTGATGCTAAATCAATATTTCAGATTCATTGAGCTTGGATCTTAGGATTCATCTCGTTCAGATCTAGAAATCAAAATTAAGATGGGTGGATGTGTGTCAATCAAAGAACAAAGAGATGGATAATAATAATGTTATTATTTCATTGATGTTGATAAACAAGTTACAATGAGAATCATAGATGGTTGGTGAAATCAAATCCACCCAAAGGAGAGGATTTCTCCTTGGATGGTGATTTACACCATGAGAAACACACATAAAAGCCACACTTGCAAAATTACACTAGTGGGTCTATTTATAATATTATTACAACATGACCTAATTTTGACTTTCTAATTGTGTTGATGTTGACTTTGTCATGTTGAATTGTCTTGTTTTAGTGTAATCAACTTGGTCTCTGAACTCGTACAATGAGATCTTCAGTTGGCTGTAATTATGATTTGATAAGCTTCAGTTTATTCTATTGTTGAAACCCAACAATTGAGATGAAAGTTGAAACTTTTGAAGTTTCACTTCAGTTGATGCATGATTAGCCATGGATTTAGTTAAGGAAGTGGTCAGATGCTCAACTTGTGCTTTTAAACTGTAATTTTTAGAAACAATTTTATCTAAATCCTTTTGTAAAGAGTTAATTTTTATTTGATATAATTTATGTTCTCTTACATAAGATTCATTCAAAATCATT
>BJCM01229546.1:0-10724 GCA_018326385.1 Flaveria bidentis
GCTTCTCCTTTTCAATCTCAACCTTTCATCGCATACAACGTGATGCTTTACCTACATTGCCACTGATATGCAACTGTGGCTCCGCCATACAACGGCGGCGCACCTTCGTACAAAAGTTTTAGGTGTGGAGATACGCGAGAAGATTCACTCAAACTCACATCGCATACAACGCGATAACCGGAGAAGAATAACCGGTGCTTCAAACATTCGGTGATTGCAACGACAAACAACAAGACCAATAATTTACGTTTATTTATTTTTATGTTTTTTAGATTTCAAGCTAAATCTCTCCCAAGCTTAGCTTGCGGGGGAATATTAGACTAGGTTATTATTAGTGAATAGTTTAGGGTTAATTATGTAATATTGTCCTCTATATAAAAGACCCTTTATTGTAACCCTAAACTATTCACTAATAATAACCTAGTCTAATACAGCGAGATGATCCTCTTTGCCAACCGACTATATCTATTGTTTAGGAATTGATATGTATTATCTCTATTATTTAGGAATAGATATGTATTATTAGTAGAGATAATTCTGGTGTAATTAGTTGCTTATCTTTCCTATATTTATGCTTGTATTCTGCCCTATATACGGGGGTTTTCATAATCAATACAAGGACAAGGATTTACACCATAAACCTCTTTTAGATCCTTCATTTTTTCATTCCTCCTTTAATAACTTTACTACAAAACTTGCACTTTAGATACTTGTAACCCTTTTTGCCACCTTGTGGAGGTACCTCAATTTCTTCCCCGTACTTCGAAGCTGGATCTTTCCTTGTAGTACCTTTACCAGCCATCGTAAAAAAAACTATGTACATAAAAAAACAAAAGTTCAACATGAGTACACTTAAACCAATATACACAATCTACACACAAATTCCAGTATACACACATTCACAATTCACAAATCTAGTATATAAAGTATAAACCTTAAACCAATATACACACTAATTATAAAGTAGCATACTATGATACCAATGTTCAATCTTTTAAGATCAAAATTATACAAAAATACATTTAATTCTAAAGTAACAAATCACACAAGGGTACACTTAGAATCTTAGATCCTACAAATCAAATTCCTTTTGTTCCGTTCACTTTACAAATCTACATTCTAGTGCATAAACTAATAAACCTTAAACTAAACCCATACTAACAACACACTAGTTCTAAAGTAATATACCAAATACTAAACTACTAATTTCTATGTTATCCAAGTAGATTTATGGTAGTATACACTAATTTCTATGTTAAACTAAACCCATACAAACAACACACTAATTCTAAAGTAGTATATTTTCTCCATTTAGCAATTTTAATGGTGTTCAAGCAAACTACTGTTGCTCCTCCTATAACTCTATAAGAACTATTCTTTGTCAAGCAAAATACTGGAAAACTCACTCTTAATCGCGACTGCTGCTCCTCGATCACAACTATAGGTCGCGACTCGCCAATGAAGACTGCTTAATCACGACTGCTGCTCCTCAATCGCGACTGCCGACTGCTGCTCCTCAGTCGCGACTGCTGCTCCTTGATTGCCGATGGGGGCGTGAAGGGCGTGCGAAGTCTCGACTGCTGCTACTGACGTGTGACTGCGACTTTAGTTCGCAACTCTAATTAGGGTTTCCAGACCTCATTTTTTATTTTTGTTTAGGGGGTGGGGTCGGTTATTTTTAATTTATAAATTGTTTTCTAATTTGGTTCCCGCGCCAAGCGTACGCCTCGGAAGTACGCACCGCCTCACCCGCTCCATGATCTGCCTCAGGACATGAGGCGTACGTACCAATCTTACCCTGTGAGGCGCCGCCTCATGTGCGTTTCTTGTTCGCTTCGCCTCGAGGTGTCCGCCTCGACCGATTTTTAAAACCATGGTTGTTGTACCCCACCGAGTACCAAGCAATGTGACTTTGCAATGTACGAAACTTACCACAACAAACTACACTGCATGGTCTATTATGATGGAGACCATCTTAGGTGCACATGGTCTGCGAGAGGCCATAGAACCTGTGACAGGAAGTGAAATCGATGATAGAAGAAAGTACATGGCGACGACATTGATATTTCAGTCACTACCGGAGGATGTGTTGCTTCAAGTGTCAAAGCATATGGACCCAAAGAATGTCTGGGATGCATTACAAGTCAGATAAGTAAGAGCCGAGAGGGTTTAAAAGGCTCGTTTTCAGACGCTAAGAAATGAGTTGGTAGCGATGAAAATGACCGAGGTGGAGACTATTGATGAATTTGCAGGTAAGATAAGTGGGCTACAATTCAAGTATAAAAGTCTTGGGTCTTCACTTGATGATGATATAATGGTGAGAAAGTTCCTGAATTCCATGCCAAAGAGATATTTGCCAATCGTTTCTTCGATTGAGCAATACTCGGAGAATGAGAAAGTGACAATTGAGGAAGTGGTGGGTCGACTCAAAGCGTATGAGGAGTGGGTAAAATCCCAAGATGAAATTGACGACAAGCAAAGTAAATTGATGCTATCCTAAACCAAGAAACGCTAGTGATTATCAACAAGGTTGTGGATGGGTTAACCTGGATGGAAGAGGTCGTGGTAGAGGCCGAAGTTTGGGAAGAGGAAGGAGTCGTAAGAATCGACCCGGTTCAAGTAATGATCAACGGGTGACAATGGAAGAACGAGACAAGTCATGGGTTCAATGCTACCGATGTGAAGAGTTCGACACTTTGCATATGAATGTCCAAAGTCAAAACCAAAGCGTGAGGAGGCCAACTTGGTTGTGAAGATGATGAGCCAACTCTACTTTAGAGAAGGAAGACCACATTAGGATTAAGGGGGTGATTGTTAAAAGTTAATCCTAATTGTGGTCATATGTGGAAGTTTAGGGGGGAGAATCATCAAGAGTCTAAAGATAGGTTTGTTTTATTTAGTAAGTTTTAATTATATAAGGTATTAGTATTTATGGTTTTGGCTGTGAATGGACTGGCATTCCGACTGTGTTTAAGTGGAGTTTTCATTAGTAATTAAGATTAGGATTAGTATAAAAGAGGGTCATTGTCTAATATTATATGGTGTGGTTTTTATTCAATAAAAGAAAAGAGTCGTGGGTGTGCTTTCCCACAAAAAATCACTGTTGTCTTTGTGTTTCTGTGACCATGGCTAACAGTTGATCCCTTGTGTACTTGTTTGATCTGTTTATATACATACGTGGATATACCTATTTGTTGATCTTGTCTGTCATGTGAAAGCTAGGTTGATAATTTTTTCCTTAGATAATGTTGTCTTTCATGAAAAGAAATGTATTATACAGTTATACTTATGTGATAAGAGTTCCACTGATTTAGATCTTTAGTTCCTACATACTCTGAAACAATAAGATTGCGGATTGCCTGATTTAATAACATAAAGTTGATACAATACTATATATGGTGCTCATATCATGCATATACTTAATGGTTCCTCTTCATTGCGTAAAAGGAATTCCCTTCTGTAATAAGAACTGATGGGGAATGTCTTGGACAAAGAACGATATTTTATTCAAGAAATTACTTGCTGCATTTGGATTGGTTTTTACTTGAGTCTATTTTAGTTTTCAGAATCAACTTTAAGTTAAATGTCATTGTGTGTGTGTGTGTTTATTTTTATCTTCTGTTGTTAAGCTGTTGCTCATTGGAATTCTTAATAGAAATGATAGAAATGTGCTTCTATATTGCTCATGTTGCTACAAGTTAAGATGTCAGTTTATATATAATTTTACTACTACACTTTACAATTAGGACTAACAGTTTTCAAAAGTCCCATTTTTGGGGGGATCGGGTGGGTTATTGACAACTTTTAATTTGCTCCTTTTTGCATTACAGGTCCTTCATTGAAGATTCTGGAGCAAATATTAAGATCTCTCCACAGGATAATACGTATGTCGGATTTAATGATAGGTTGGTAACAATAGTTGGCACCTTACAACAGATGAGGCAAGCCATTAATCTGATTCTATCGAAATTATCTGAAGACGTCTACTATGTACAATCCAGTGGGCCTACATATCCATATGCTGGTATGCTTTCTGTTTACTTGAATCCATCCTCATTCTCATGTACTATTTATAGCCACTTGTAGCTCCTTGCTATCGGTTGTGGAGCACAACCTATATTGCTTTCATAACTATGATCGGTTGCATGGAGTAGTATAATCTTTTTACTTTAGCATATGAAGATGGTGAAAATCATGAGAATTGCTACATATCACACCTTTTAGGCATCACAAAACATCACAAGTGCTTAAATGGTGGCACCACACAAGCATACATGCGCGTTGATAGTCGTAGGGTAAAAACCTACTAATACGTTTGTCGTGTATGATGAAAGTAACTAGACATGCTCATATAGCATTTTTAGGATGACCTTGTCGATGCACCTGTGATGTATGTGCACCCAAAAATGTAGCAATTGAATTCGGCATTAAATGACCTATTCAACAAGAATCTTGGATATTATTTTCTTCCGTCTTATTTTTAGGGAAAATTTAATGTAGGGTTGTAAACGAACCGAACGAACACAATTAAGGCTTTGTTTGTTTTCGTTCGTTTAACTTTATGTCTTTAATTGAACAAATGAACAAGCTAGTAAACATAAGAAACATATTTTCTTGTTCATTTTTATTCGTTAAGGTAATGAAGTTGCTGTATTCATTTTTGTTTAATAAAATGCTAAACTAGCATAAACGGAGACACCGACACACGCACCCACCCCATATAAAGGAAAGTTACTGACAAAAATAAACTAAGTTCAGGAATTAAAATGGATGAATGATTGATGAACAAAAAGACTTGTTTAATTAATTAAACAAACATGAACACATACACCGTTCACTGTATGTTTAATTTGTTTACAATCCTAGGAACATGTCAACTGCTAATGTTTAAGTCCATGTCAAACTTAGAGCACACTCTTACCTTTATAATTTAAATATCGTACAAGTTTATAAAATTTTAAGGATATACATCTTGGGATATACAACTTTCTACAGAACCTCAAATATATATAATTCATATTTGATAACTGAACCTATTGAATGACTCAAACTACATTATTAGAGCAATGGTGTAATTTTTTCAATAAAGTGATCTATGAGGTTGATGCAACAAAAATACACTTCGGAAAACTTTCAGCCCGTTTCCTTTTTTGCCAGAAATTTTGGATTTCAATCATTTAGAGGTGAATCATAATCCAAATCGTTCCATTCATAGTGAATGGTCTGATATTGCCACCTTAGCTAGCTTGCAATGCGGTTATGTGGTTCGTAAACAGTGTTGTGTTAACTCAAGTTTATGTTACTAATTAAGCTATATACTTATTTTTTCTTTCCTTTTGTGTGTTGTGCAGCACCTCACAATGTTCCTAATTATGGATCACATGGCGTTGGTGGAAAGTTTCAGAACCACCATTTTCAGAACAATAAGGTTTATTAACTTCTAGTAGCTTTGCCTCTATTTCACACCCAAATCATGCTTTTCCTACTTGAAACTTCTAACCCCACTCTATAAGCATATGATGGCTAAATTTCTAAAAACCTGACCTGATAATTATTTGAAGCCAACCCTCTTATCATGTTTATTTGCATAATTAATAATAATGCTGTTGCATATATTTTTTGAAATCTGTTCATTTAGTTCAACTTACTGAAAACTTTCTGGTGTTTTGCAGGAAGATGTGAGTAACTCTGTGACTTTGGGTGTCGCAGACGAGCATATAGGGATTGTTGTGGGCCGTGGTGGTAGAAATATAATGGAAATCAGTCAGGTAAATAAGTGTGTGTTACTTCTTTTCATTACATGCATTTTTCGGTCTTATTGATTTCTCTCCTTGCAGATTAGTGGAGCTCGAATCAAGATTTCTGAAAGAGGTGATTTCATACCTGGGACGTATGATAGGTATGTAGTTCAATATTTTCACTTTTCCAAAATAAATCTAGAAAATACATTTGATGCATTGGTTCAAAAAAGCGCAGGAGTTGCTCCGTGTATAACCAAATTAGAGATACTCACAACCAAAACTCTTTTACATATTAGCCTTTTTATTAAGTAAACCATTCTTAATCTCTTTAATCTATTTGGTTGTTTTTACATATAAGCCTCCTATAGACCTTAATTTTGAGTATGCATGAAGTGCTGCTTCAAGGCCATGAGGCATTTTTTCACATGTGTGTTGCGCTTTTAAAAACCAAGTTTGTTGCATTGTTTGCATACATTATATCTTCTACGTAGGAGGCCTCAAGAACGGGGCACATGTTCGTCCATACTTATTTAAGGAGTTACATTTGCTATGTTTCATGGCTGGATGGAAATCTAGAGTGGCTCTTGTAAACCTAACACACACTGCAAGTGCAAACAAATTGTCCTAAAAATGAATGGAAATATCCTTGAAAACATCTAATCTTTTATATTTTTGTTCTCATTCTCCCCAACTTTGGTTGCTCAAAATAACCTAGAGGTGGTCATATACGAGTGTTGGTTAAGAGTAAAAATATATTTGGGTGGAGACGGGCCACCACTTTGTTTTGGGTCGGGTTGGATTGATATCACACACTTAGGTTGATTTTATTAATTTTTTGAACAAACAAACGTACCTAGCATAATCCCACTCATACTATGGTTATTTTTACGGTTTAGGGAGGGTGTGATCGTGGCAAACGTCACATCTATTCTCGTGTAGAATATAATATAGGATAAATTCTCTAATAAATATTTAGTTGCAACTATTGATTGGAAGAACAATATTATTACAAGATAAACATAAATCCTTAAACTAAAATTATATGAGGTTGTATGCATTAAGAATTACGGGCAAGTTTCACCCCATTTGGCCAATTCAAAGAAGCGGGTCATAAATAAATTCATAGTCCATAAATAATAACATGATATATATGTTCTTTTGTCCAGGAAAGTAACAATATCAGGATCAGAAAGGGCAATCCATGCAGCAGAGTCCATGATAATGCACAAAGTGTCTTCAGCTTCGGCTCCACCACCGGATGCAACAGTTGATCATCTTTCGGTTGAAAATGCGCCGGCCATCTAAGTTCTTTTATTTATTTATTTTCTATATCATATGTGATGGGGTAGAAAGAGAGTGTTAAAGTGGAATCTAACATACAAAGCGATCCATCTTATGAAGACACACACCGAAAGAAAAATAGGTTTTCGGTAGAGAATGTTGTAAGGAGTGGACTGTGACAAGTTTTAAATATTATTGAAGCTTTTGGTCATTATGTACTATCTTTTAAATTTTATTTATCATCTTCTTTACTAAATTGCGTGAGAGTATGGAATCAGTCTCTTAGGTGAAGATTGTGACTGATAACAACATGAGAGAAATTATTGTAAAAGCTTGGGAAAACTGGGGAGTGAATTTGTATACTTGAGGAGGTATATATTGTTATATGGTCACATGAAAACCCTGGAGAGTTCAGCTTACTATACAATTTATTTGAGGGGTGAATGCTGGCTTTTGAACTTAAAAAGATCAGGCTTAGAACTGTATATGTTAAGAGTTTGAGCTCGGATCGTGATTTAACTTTCAAAGGTTAAGTTTTGTTTGTGTTTTGCTTGTTTATTATTTTCTAATTTTAGTAAACTCGTGTGTTATACGGATTGAAAAAATAAAATATTAATATAATAAAATTTATTAATTTTTAAAAGATGTAAAGTTTTAAATAATGTATTATTAATTAAATTAATTATTTAATAGGAGAGATAGACGGGAAAATTTTGATGATGATGATTGTGGTGTTGCCAACCTTTTAAAAATTTGTTTTTAGTTTTTTTTATAAAAATAAACATTTTGTTCTAAAACAAACCGTATAAAAATATTATTTTTAAAAATATACTTATTATAACTCCCAAATTTATTTAATTTTGGTTTTAAAAAATTGACTTTGTAAAAATTCCAATTTTAAAATATTTTGTATTTTTAAAAGTTTAATGCTTTAGAAAAAATTATTAGTTTATAAAAAGTATTTATTTAGAAATAACATTAATAAATAGATCTTTTTCTTAATTTATTAAATCTAAAAAAATGTTAAATAATATTATTAGTAGTTAAAGTAATTATTTAATAAGAGAGATATATGAGAAAATTTTGGTAAAGATGATTGTGGTGTTATCAAGTATCATCTCAAAATACTCTTTTATTAGATTAGAAAAATTAGGAAAATTGATTATATGCTTACATATTTATAGTTAAATTATATATGTGTGTAACATAATATATAACTTCTATATACTTTTATCATAATCATATATAATCATTTGTATTTGTATTTTGTAAACTATATATTAAATAATATGGTATAAAATTATTATATTCATATAAATTATGGCATCACTTTTTCTCATGAGCTTAAGCCAACTTAAGCTCGGCATTTGAAACTCGGCACTGAATTGTTTATTAAATAAGGTTTAATTTAGGTTCGAGCATGGGCTGGAGCTAATTTATGCTTTGGTAGATATGACCTATGAGTTTTTAGCAAGCAAATCTTAATTAGTTCATAACTAGTATTAAACCCCTCGCGTTGCAGGGAGGGCATAAAGTCGTACCACTGCTAGTGATCACCAACACCGAAAAAATCATGAAAAGTAAAAAGTAAATCGAATGAAAAGTAGACGTAATAATGTTAAACTACACAGTAAAACATGCAAAACATAAAACATATAAAATAATAAGTAAATCGATCTAGGATCAACACATTGTGTTGGGGCTGTTAAACTAAAAAAAATAAGCGAAAAATATATTAAATGTAACATCTGCCATTTTCAAGTTATTAACCCAAACTAAAATTGAACTTTTATACGATATGAATTTCTTTATTTAACTTATTTTTTTTTTACATTAATGAATTATATGGATTAGATGTGTAGTTTAAACAATATTGTGAATTGATTTGTTTAATTTATCATTTAAACAACTTATAATAATTCATTAATTTATAAATAATTCTTTTTCATAAAATTATAAAGTTTATAAATCATTTTACAATAAATAACTAAATGGAAAAGACTTATTAAAACTTATAAAGTTATAAAATAATTTTTAATAAACTTATAAAGTTCTATTAGTAATTATGAATTTTAATTATTGAAAATAAATAATCAAATTATAAAGTTACAAGTTTTTTAAAAGTTATAAAGATTTTATAAGAAAATAAGTTGATAAAATTAAAATTAAGGTTTTAATAAATTAAAAGTTTAAATTGTATTTATTCTTTTATCTATTTATTTTATTTAATCTTATATTTATTTCAAAATCATAACCCCCTTTTAAAATACTTATATCTCACCATTAAACACCATTCATAACCTACTCCTAACCTCAACTATAAAAGCAAACCTTAGGCCGTACTTTTCATTTGCTCATCCTCTAAAAATCTCACTCTCATATCTTTCTTTCATCCATTGGTTATGATCAATTTGAAAATTTTTATTTTACAAGAAATTTCAAGAATTCTTAATACTAAGGTAATCTTTTATTGCTTTTTATATTATACATTTCAATCATTCTAACATCCAATTATTCTCATGACTTTATGTTCTTACTTTTATTCTTTCTTCTACTAAATGTATTTTAATTTTAATCATTATCATTTGATCATTAACCTTCTAACATTCAATAACCTTATAACAATCACTAACATTCCTTAATCAAGCTAACGTAAACAAAGAATCCCGTTTGCATATGGACGGCTATGTCGTCGCATTTGGTTATTCCACAAGATTATTTCCCTAAGTGATGGCTATGCTGAAGTCTTGGAATATTTTTATATAACTCAAATGAAGTCTAATATATCGTATATCAACATAATAAATTTGTTCTAACCCGTTTCATGCTTTAACGATTTTAAAAATGTACATATGTGCCTTACTGTAATTTTGGCAGAATATAATTTGACTTCAACTAACCATAACTTAATCATAACAAACTAAATTTGAGTAAACTCAGACTCCAATATCAAGTTCATTGAATTACCTTTTCAACGATAGTTTATACGTCTTCAAAGTCAATCGGACAACTCAACAATAGCCTTCATAATATAAGTGCCCATTTCAGCACCTTCTGTCTTGTGCTGCTGTTTTGACCTATTTACGGATCTTTTCATAAAAATGTTTCTGAACGAAAGTTTTCTGGGAGACTTTGAACTAGTCAACTATAATTTTTTATAATTTTATAAAACTGTTTTCTATTTTTAAAAGCTGTTCAAACACATACCAAACATTCTGTCCAGAATCTAAAATTGATGTAATAATCCTTTTTCAATCTACCTTTCGCTTTTTAGCATTCTCTAAACGTCCTAACTTCTTGTAATGAATTCCGACCTTAATTTATTGTTGTTATTTTTTATCATCTACGACATCACCTTTGACTCTTGACATCTAAGCTTTCTTATGTACTCTACAACCATCACTATACTTGTAAATTTTCCATGTGAGTTCTCCATGCCCTCTTTTTATTTTATTTCACACCTTTTGGGGTGAAACAGGTTAACTTTATAAACTTACACTTATAAACATCTTGATACTTGTAAATGCACATGCAATTCATCTTTACTTTTTGTCATGGTTATTGATATTATTGTGAGTGTTATATGAGATACATTATATGTTGACAATCATTAACTATTGCTAGTCTGGCGACGTCATAGATCTATGGGCCTGACAAGCCTACTTGGTTAATCCAAGTACACTTAGCTAATCGTTTAATCTT
>BJCM01229548.1:0-18871 GCA_018326385.1 Flaveria bidentis
ATCATTATAAATTTTATTCTATTTAATATTTTATTTAACCCCAGTAATACACAGGTTCACTAAAATTAGTTTAGTATATATTAATAAATTATTAAAATAAAATATTTATATAGTAGAAGTTTGATAGTTTAGTTTACTTATTTAAAATACTTTTATTTAATTTGAGAAATGCAAGAAACACATATATAAATATGTTTGTTTTAACATATTTTAGTAAAAAAAGTCAAATTGATTGTTGTTATAAATTTTGTATTTATTATGAGAGAGAGAGAAAATAATTATTTTTATATGCTAAAATGACGACACACATTATTTGATATGCTAAAATAATGACGCATTTAACAAAATATTTCTTTATTATATGTTATATATTTTCAATATAAAAAAAAATACTAATTAAGAGAATGAATGAACAAGATTTTAGGTACGAAGTTACGGAGATTTACCTTGTTCGCACTTATTAGGATAAACGTTCCAAAAGGTTAGCACAATAATGCAAGCCAATGTATTAATAATCCTATCATGCGCCGAAAATAGCAAAGGGTCGCCCCAAGACCCGTCAGAGAGTTGATTGTTCACGATCCACTCCAAACTTGATGGGAATTGAGGATGACTGGTTCCATTGACATCTTCTACAAGGGCAACCCAAGCTGTATCATAAGCTGACGTTGTTATCTCTCCATCGTCCATTGAATCCAACATCGCTTTAATTACGCCAACAAACCCCTTGATCTCATCACTAGGACGCACAATCTTTAACAAAGTGACTATATTTGTTAGAAAATACAAAATCTAACTTAAAATAGTAAACTGAATGAAAAAGTAAAAATTCTATTATTGTGCATTTAGGTAAATAAAGTATATTTAAAAGCTATGAATAAATAAATCATAAAATTAATTACGATATTAATGGATATAAAGTTATATTAAAGTAAAAAAATACCTTACGTGTGTCCACGTGATTCGACAGGTTGTCATCGTGCGGGTTGATAAATGGCAACAGAGTCTTTTTAAGAACATCGGAGTGTTCAGAGTATTCTGTAACTTCATAATTTTTCATATAGTTTAAATTAAATAATATTATGAGTAATATAAGAACTTGTATAAATTGTTTTAGTTTTTTTAAAACGATTTTCACATGCTCTTCTTAAAGTTGTTACTTATTAAATGCGCATATTAAGTTGTTATTTGATTTTTCCAATTATATTGTATTTAAAAAAAGAGTTAAATGCATTTTACATCCCTAAAGTTTCATATAAATTGTCATTTCCAAAAGTTTAAATTTTGTCATTTGCATCCAAAAGTTTCACAAAAATTAATATTTGAATCCACTTAACTACTCCAAATTAACGTCGTTAAGTTTTTAAAATTAGAGATATTTTAGTAAAAACAATTACAAAATAAAAAATCAGCTCTACGTGATAAGTTTTAAGCATTCAGTATCTTTTGATAATCACCATTGTGATTTTAATTTACTAGGATTGATAGTCAACATTTCTTTCATTTAATAAAAAACATCTCTGGACATTATATTATATATAATAATATATAAGTATAACTAACTAAAAGTGATTCATTTCTAACTTTATAAAACATACAAAACAAAAATATATAAAAATAAACAAACAAACCATATAATATAAATTATTTGAATTATAACCATAAAAAACAAATTATCATAAAAGTATAAAAATAATTTATAGAATAATATTAACTGCCCATTAATAATAATCATAAAACATCAATCATTGTAATCATAATTAAGCTTTAAACCAAAAGAATCTATGTTTAATTAATAAAACAGACAAAAGTAACATGATTACTAAACCAAAATACATTAACAAGACAAAATAATAAAATACAATTATAGAGTCAAATCATAACTACAATTATCAAAAGAGTCTAACATATAAAAACTCTCATGTGAGTTGGTTTTTTATTTTATAATTTTTTAATTAAAATAACTCTCATGTTGGAAACTTAACGGAAAAAGTTAACCGCGTAAGTTAGGTGTAACCAAATGGATTCAAATGACAATTTTAATGAAACATTTAGATGCAAATGGCAACATTAAACTTTTGGATTCAAATGACAATTTTTATGAAACCTTAGAGATGTAAACACATTTAACTCTTAAAAAAATAACATTTTTATTGGTTTCATCTAGTTGAATTTAAGTAAATAAGTTTTAGTTTAATAAACACACAATATGATTTTTACAAATAGTAGTTTCTAACTTATTTCCAAAATTTCTAAATAGAAAATTAAAGGAAAAACAATGTAATTTTCGAGTTATTATTATTATTTTTTGAATGTTTAATTAGATCACTGATTGGTCATTAACTCATTTGATCATCTCCATTACTTAAGTACGAAATCTCAATCCGAACCTGATACTACACTTAGGAAGAAACTCAACATAGGTGCGAAAATCATATGACTCAAATAGGAACCTCCTCATTTTATTTTTGTCGCAGATAAAACTTGAACCCAAGACTTTTACACATTTTATTGAAATCTTGAGGCATCTTATTTTAATTAATTGAGTTGAATATAAATACTTTTTTTTACTAATGATTCTTAGCTTAACTGCTTAAGATGAGATACCCTGTACCCATAACATTTAAAATTTGAAAGTCATGAGTTTAAGTTTCACTTTAAGCAAAATGATCAAATTGAGTAAGTGAGTTTTTTAGCAATAAGTTTCATTCTAAGGGGTTGGGGGTAGGGTCATGACTGTGAAACGAATAAATGAACCCAATTAAGATAACATTTATTTTTTGAATAAGACTCGTAAATTTTTCGTTGGAAAAAAAATATGAATACCTTTTATTATAAGCGAATTTGATACGGCTTTGCATTGGAAACTGGTGCTTTTAAAAACTACATTTCCTGTAAAGTAATAATAATTAATACATGAGTATAGAGTGTTGAAGACCCATTTTGACCAATTTCAACGAACAATAACTATTAAAACGATTACTTTAATATATTACAAAAAAGAGAAAAAATAATACAATAATGAGTGTTACTAATGTAATATCAGTGCTTGAAATCAAAGCAGAAAAGAATAAAGTACAATGATAGACCATCATTTTATTTTCTGCTTCAAATTAATAATGGAATCAACACATATTCATACAATGATTTTGATTTCAAATCACATTATTCTTTTTAAAGAAACTATTAATAATATAAAAAAAATCATCTACATTTAATACGAATTAAGTTAAAAGTACAAGAGTATAAATGAGAAGTAAAGTGGTGGGAGAGAGATACTGGTGGACGGAGGAAGACAACGAGAAGCGGCGGCGATTGGAGGGAAGTGGCGGTACGTGGCGGTGATGGTGGTGGTCGTCGGAGAGAAGACACCGGACTTCATGGTGGTTTGATTATTGTTGTATATGGACCTGCAAGTTAGTGTGAACTTATGCATGTAATGTTGGTGACAAGGTATAGAATGAGTGAATGAGATATGTCAAGGTTGCTATCAAACACATGTATATATAGATAGACAAAAACATATATACGCACACCTAGATATAGTTATTTGTAAAATGAATTACTATTTTGGCCCCTATGGTTTAGGCAATTTAACTCTTTCAGGTTAAAAATATTTCTGGCAAAACAAGTATTATCATGTTTAACAGGTTATAGATGACATATGAAACGCACTTATCAAACACGTAAAAGACTTGTTTAACTACCTATATAATATGTCTATAATTTTTTATATGTTTTTATGAACCAAGAATATGATATAATTAAGTCTAGCCTCTTGATTTTAATTATTTTTTAAAATATAAAAAATATTTTTTTATCAAACAAGTTTAGTCATGTTATAAACAGATCGGCAATTGTCAGCCCTAACTAAATCACGAGGTTGTATTTAGTAATAGTTTTGAGCCCTAAAACTATCCTGATCTATTAATTTGTTTAGTTAAATATAAGGTATTTTAGTCACTTACATCTTAAGGACTATTTATGTAATTATATAATTCTTTTAATAAAAGCTATTTATATAATTGCTCGAATGAACCCCAATTCTTCCTTCTCTATAAAATGAGTTTTTTTAATTTGTATATATTTAAAAAAGTATAATATCTAAGTTTTTTTATTGTCATGGGTTTTTTTTGTTATTTTCATAATTAGTATTTTATTAAACACATTTTAAATGTAAAAATAAATGCAACTTTATAAAATATTTTGTTTTTTATAAATTGCTTTTTTAAAATCATTCATTTTTTAAACCTTGTTTTGATTTAAATCTTTCATCCTTTTTAAAATCTCTTCTTTTATTATACGATACAATTACTTATAAAAAATTAATTGTTATTTTGCAATTTTCTCGTTAGTTTATGATTATTATTTAACAAAACATATTTTCAATGTAAAAATATATACTTCTTTTTTTAAAAGATTTTGTTTTTGTATACACAACTTTTCCAAAAATAAATAACTTTTTTTTGTTTTAAAATTCACGAGTCCAGTTCTAGATTCTTTGTATTATTCACATGGATAATCACTTCATTGATAACCATGTAAAATACACGTGTCCCGAAAGATACATGTAACATGTGTGTCCATGTATAATTCAATAGGTAAAATTATGTTCTATTTCTATAAATTTTAATACACATAAATTTATAACGAAAAAAATTAACAACCATTTACATTTTGACTTTATTGATTTTGATCATGTAAAACAGTTAACCACCTTTATGTAAAACAGTTAACCACCTGTAATCTTTGTAAAAATTACATACGTTACATGTAAAACATTACTATGTTTTCGATTTTCTTTGAATTTCTGAAAAATAAAAGAGAATATGGATATAAGGAGAAAAACACGTGAAGTGTAGATATATTTTTATAAAATAGTTATATTTGTAACGTCTAACAATATTTATATAAGAATTGGCTGGCATTTATTGTATTTAATATTGATTATTTCGTTTATAATTTCTAGAATTGACAGGTGGTGCGTGTATATAGAGCAAGTAAAAAGAAACTGAGTGGATAAACCTTGATTAAAACCTAGCACAAAAGAACACGTGGAGGACTAAAGAGAGAGGTACAGTGGAGGTGTGGTAAGATTAATTGGCCACATAAAGATAGTGAAAAATATATATAACCAATAGGCTATTTTTAGTGTTTATAGCATTTATTACAGTATATAAAATAAAATGGATTAAAAATGGTTCATTTCATCAGAAATTTATAGTAAGAATGTTTAGATATCAGCTTCATTTCTTAAGTTATTAAATTCACGTAGCAATAGAAATAAATATTGATAAAATATCAACCAATGATCTATCTCGACTTTCGGATTTTATATCAATTGTTTTAAAATGTTAACATATTCTGGCATCCTGAATGCATCATATACGGTGTTCATAGCCTATAATGATTAGAGTTAATTACATAAGTAATCTTTGTAAGTTAATTGCATAAGTACTCTTTGTAGTCTGGCTTCAAACATACGTTAAAAAATCGATTTAGAAAAGTTATTTTTGTGGGTTATATGACTTTTTCTTAGAAAAATATTAGGTTCTAATGGGAACATATAATAAGGTAAAGATAAAAGATGTGATTATGGTGAAACTATATAGAGCATTTGCATAACTAACTCTAATAAAAAACAAAACAAAGTAAAAAAAATGTAAAAAAAAATCAAAAAGTAAAAATAAAAAAAAATGAAAACACTTAAACGCATGACGTGGCAGAAGATCATTCGCTCAAAATGATGATTAGTATTAACTTGCGTCACCACCAGCCTTTTTTTTTAATAAAGAATATAATAACTATAAATCACTAATATAAAACATGGAATAAATGAACCTTATTAATAAATATATGCTTGCATGTTAGTGATTTGTTACACTTGTGAGACTTGCTCTGAATTGAAGTTCCACGTGATAGTCATTAGGACTTCTTCAATTCACAAGTTCTAGAAAATATAAGTGCAAATAAAATCTTTTTTATATTAATGAGTGGTTATATCATCAAACTCATGCTTATCCATTGTTATTGTACACATCATTCACCATTCATCATTTTGTCACATTAGCAACGGTTTAACAGGAACCCTGTCGTCAGACGTGTAGGACCCTGATCGACGATGGCTCTAACGACTCAGCAATTGTAGCCGTTGGCGGCCCCAAGCAGCGAGGTAGACCGTGATGGTGGCTTAAACTTGTTTAACCTCAACTTGATTCGAGGTTTTAATGAACCAACTTCAAGTAACTTACAAATGACTCGACACCTTAAGAACTTAAGATTTTGGGCCTCGCACAATATCAATGGGAGTTAGATGCTCATTAAAAAGTTAAAATATAATTTATCTAGGTCTTAAGAACGCGTTTAGCTCTTAGAAAATTAGAAGTTTTTGTTAGAAAAAAATGTTAATGTAGAAAACAGGATCAGAAAACTTGTTCAAATGAATATATTTTAAGAAACAAATTCCAGCATTGTTTTCTTAACTCTTTCTTTTTCTAATTGTTAGCTTTTGATAAATTATCCAAAATTTTATACCGCATAGCATTCATAATATTTTTATATGATTGTGTCATATATTATGGGAGTTGGTTGTGAGTGAAAAACAGAGAAAATTTATGGGGTTGTACTTTATTTTTTTAATATTTGAGGAAACATAATACAACTCTTATAAAAAATTTTAATATTTTAATAAATAATTGTGAGTGGAGAAGAAAGAAAAATAAATGATAAATAAATAAAAACATTATTCAATTAAAAGAGTGAGCGAGAAACAATAATGTTTTTAGTGTAAATATGAGTATCTGAATGGAGAATGTAGTGAATGCTCTAAGGACACAACTACCTTTCCCGATATATTATTATTATTTAAAGTAAATTACATGGATAGTTTTTAAGGTTTGCACGTATTACAACTTTAGTTTTTATTTTTTTAAAATACAGATGCAGGTCTAAATTGTACAAAAAATACACGTTGTCATTCCCTGACACAACTAAAGATTAATTATCTCAGTTAAATCAATGTGAAATTTTCAACATACCCTTTTTGAATAAATAATTAATTATTAAATATGATTAATTATCTGGCGGGCGGAATTGAATAGCTTATCTACTCGTATGGCTCTAAAACGAAGGAACATTGATGTCAATAACATAGCATGCGGTTTATGTGGTCAAAACGAAGAAAGTGTGGAGCATGTTCTAGTTTCATGTCATGTGGCGGACTGTATATGGACACACATATGTGTTGAGTTTGATATCCCGGCACCGTATGTGTTCGAGTACAGAGACCTAGTGGAGTCACACAAATGGACGTCTAAGGATATATACAGGAAGAAGTGGATGCAAGCGATCATGTTCACAACTAGCTGGTGCATATGGAAACACCGCAATAAAATTATTTTCAGAGGGCTCGAAGTCTCCCCTAGGAAAGTTATAATGGAAATAAAGGTGCTCGTTCATTTATGGGTAAAAATAGATCCAAAGGTCGGGTACTCGGGAGAGAATAAGAAACAATTAGGGGTTTTTTTTTTCTATGTTTTCTTTCGCTACCTACCTTGCTTGTAGTATTGTTTTGTATTGTTGTGTTTCCTTTTATTTATTGTATTGTACTCTTTGGGGTTGTAGATTTTTGCTAGCCCCGTTAATGGCATTGCTTTTCAAAAAAAAATAAATTATTAAATATGATAAAAAATCAAAAATACCCCAAAATAATGATGGGACCCAACAACCATCCGCTTCATATTCTTACTCATTTCACCACCACCATTTAATACCTCAACAAATACTCTGGTTACCATCAATCTCCGACCACTTTTCTAATCTCCTATCTGTGACCCTCGATATCTGTCAATATTTGTAACCTGAGTTATTTTTTTCATTTATTGTTTTATGAATTATAACATTCATAATTTTATGTTATATTATTTATTATATTATACTATTATATATGATAACTTACATTTTTATACATTCTATACGTAAGTTTCTATAATATTTACATTTGTTAGTATGACTAACTTTTGTTTCATAACGCTACTTGTGTTATGACTTGATGCTGATGATTAGAAGCCTAAATTAGTAATATCATAAACTTTTTATATATTTATAAAATTTTTAGAGTTTATTTTATTATTAAAGTTCTTAACTTTTTATAAAAATACACATGTGTTATTTTTGTGCATATGTATAATAAAACTAAACTTTTATGGACTCCCGTCCTTTTATAAAATTCTCAATATTTTTATAAAGGTTTATATTTATTATACTTTTATAAAAGATACTAACTATTTTTAAGTCTTTAGAATTCTCCAAATAAATCTCTAATATTACAACTTTATTACAAACATTTTATAAAAATTAATTTTATAAACATTCCATCATGTTTATAAAATTACAAAACTCCCTCTACTTCGACTCATTTATAACCTACCCATATCATCCCAAATCTTAATTACTCTTATTTTCCCACATATAAATACTAATATTTATTTTATTATTTTTTTGCACCAACTGTTATTCTTAACTTACAAGAGAATTCTTCTTCAACCTCTATAAATCTTAAGAAACCTTTATCCCCAACCCTCTATTGAGGATTTTAGAATTTTTAAATCTATTCGTTGTTCTTAAGGTAGCAACCGCATTTTTAATTTCAGTGTTCTTATTATTCTTTCAATTCTAAAAAAATTTAAGCAACTTTATAATCGAACTTCTCATGTTTTTTCTTCACTTATAACCCTCCTATTATCATATATATATACTTAATAAAATTTATTACATGCGTTTATTATATTTAAAACCCTAAAAGATTTACGTAATTGCTATCGTTGATTTTGGATAGAATCCATTACAAATTCAAATGACCATAACTTGGTCATAATAAATTAAAAATTAACAAATTCAGATTTAATGAAAAACTTTATAGAGTTATCTTTCTAACCATTGTTTACACAACTTCTAATTTTATTAGACGACTCCGCAACAGCCTCTGGAAAATAAGTGCGCATATTTGCACCTTCTGCTTTGCATTGTTGTTTTGATCAGCTTCTGATCCGAATTTTAAATACTTTTCTAAACGATAGTTGTTCATAATATCCTAAAATAATGGACCGGAGAGTTTCTGAATTTTTACTTAAAGTTTAATATTTTTAATTATCATATGAAACTATAACAATGAATCTATCCAAATTTATTTTTATCTTGCAACAATTTTTATTTTCTTTTGCTTTTGATTCTTTTATTACTATGGTTAATACTCATAGCTCTTATACACATAATCATACTAATTTAGGGCTTCACCATTTATAATAATCAAGTTATAAGTCCAACTCATACTTAATAACTCAATGTGAGTCTTCATAGTTATTTTTTCTTTTATGTTTTTAGGATGTGACATGTATATGTATTCAAATCTATTTTTTTTTTTCAAATCATACGATTCAGTTATGTCATGTGTGTATTCTTTGTATTTGTGATATACTTATTGAATTAATCTTTCATGTAGTGGCCAATCTTGCTTATTTAGTTGTTAGCATGTAATTATTAATTTTCTAAAGCCTAAGGTAATGATGATAGCGCTATTGGTTTGACACCTACCCAAACGGGCCGTTGTAGATGGTATTTGGGTATTGAAATTGTTATTCTTAGTCTAACCTGTTGGTTAGGGACACTTGCCAACAAAGGTTTGATCAATGCATTTGGTTTAGTTATACTTGCTTGAATTCATACTTTAACTCTTGAATTGTGTTTTAAATGTAGCATATGCGAGAAAACCTATGTTTACTTAACAACTTGATAGTTGACCTTTATTTTATACATGCCGCAGAAAATGTTGCTTAAGATGTCTACAAGCTTATATAATCTAGGATGCTTGTGGACATAGTTAATAAATCAAATTTATATTATGTTATGTTTGTTTGAATAGTTTATGTTTATTTTGTAAGACTTATATAATCGGTTTGATTAAATAAACTATCACTTTAATAGTATCACGTGTTATGGACAATCTACACGACCCGTCACATTCCGCCATCAGGTAGGGTGTGACATGATCTCCGACGACACCAGTCAACCTACCCCTCCATCTCCTCTTTGTCTTACTCTTTTTCCCAAACTTAATCTCTATCATCACATCTAATGCCTCAAATTACGTTCTCCTTGAAATCCATCATTCTAAACCAAGACCGTCACTTTTGTTTTCCCCCTCTTATGCTATCACCACTATGCCACCTCAAAACACGACTAGATTAGTGGTTATCAGGGATGGTGTAACAGATGGGTTTTTAGTGGTTGTTAGGTTAGACCATGGTGATGAATAATGGTGGGTGGTCATCGGTTTTATGTTAGACGAAGTGATGGAGGATGATGGTGATGGTGAAGGTTGGTGGAGTTGGAGGATGGTTGTAGAGGGATGGTGGTATAAGGTAGGTGATGAAGATGAAGACGATTATAAAAGGGGTGTGCTAGGGTAGATTAGGATTTATTGGTAGTGACCTATGGTGGAGGTGATTGTGAGCTGTGGTGGTGATTGGTTCTGGTGATGGTGGTGGTAGTGACCTGAGATACTTTATACTACATCCTACAGTCAGCCAAAAGCCAGCTGGAAACATTTGATCTAGACAACAACAAAATCAAATATAGAGTCAAAAGGCAGATTGCTTTTTGACTAGTGACTATGACATGCCATAGCTCACATCCTATTATATTACAAAAAAAGATAGAAGTATATAAAGTAGAAAGAAACAGACTCAAGACCTCAATATACAATTAACAAAAGCATGGACCTTTTCACTAACTTCTGAAAGTTTGTGAGTCAACAAAGTTGCAGCGGAAATTGGTCTAGCTTTATGGAAAAGTACATCAGATAAAGCATGTATCAAAAGTCTTTGGAAGAAACCAGTCTTCACTTCTTGGCTTTGGAAGACTTTGTCTTTGAAACTTCTGAAGACTTCACTTTTAACTTTGGAAGATGTTGGTCTTGGCTTCGAAAGATTTTACACTTAGAATAATTCAGATGCAGGGTGTAAAACTTACGAAGCATTTCTACTCTACACTTAAGTGCATGCATGCAGGGAAGACTTAGAATATTTTAGGTGCATCAGCCTTACATGAAACCCTACAAACTCCCCTAGGTTGATGCTACCAAAACATATGAAGACATTAGATGTTGACAGTCCTCATCATGATAATAACATACCCTTCTTCATTAGATGGTCAGGATCACTAAAACTTTCAAAATGTCTTTTCATCTCAAAGAGATCATGCAAAGGTAGGTTGAACATGTCCTACCATGTGTAGACATCTTCACCAGCTTGATCTCTGATTACATGCCTCTTTCAGGATTAGTAGTAAAGGTTTAGGATAAGATGGGTCTTCCTGATGCAAGAGGAACTATTTGAATTGGAGTTGATTGAGCTGCCTCTTCATGCACTTTCTCAGGATGATCTGATTTATCCTGAGGCTTGAAAGTGGATGACTCTGACTTCTTCTTATTATTTGACTTGGGTCTAGAGGCCATCCTATTGAGAAGACTGGCCTTTAACACCTTCTTGTTCAGTCTTGTCTTTCTTAGTTGGGTCTACATCCTTTAAATGTTTAGAAGGAGATGGAGTTTGATCCTGCTGTGGATTAGAAGATGAAGCTTGTTGAGGTTCACCAGGAGGTCCAGTTTATGTTGTCTCAAATTGTTCAACCTTAACCTCCACTTCAGGAGGGACTTGACTTGGTGGGAAGTGTAAGTCAATAATCTATCCTCTCTTGATCTTCTACTTGATCACCCTTATGTGCTCATCCATGGTGGATAGAGACATTAGGTCAAGTCTCCTTCCAGAGAATCCATATAGCTTTAAGAAGCTCATCATACTCTGTCTTTCAGTAGACTTCTTTTGACTCTTTTAGATGATGGCTCTTGAATTGGCTGCTTCTTTCCTCATCTTTCTTTTTGTAGCCTTTTGTTCTTTGAGTACTTAAAGTTCAAGTTGTTTGGGATACTCAAATTCAATATACTTAAAGGACAAGAGAAGAAGTGCAGTTGCCTAGTGGAGTCTTGTGGCAGTCAGGTAGCCGATCATGTTTTTCCTATTAGCTTCTTTATCTACCTAAGGTTGTGGAGTTACCAAAGTCTCTTAAACATGGATTTCTTGAACTGGAGAGAGTATAGGAACATGTTTGTACAATCTTTTCCGTCTTCTTTCTTCTTTGATTTGGAGGAGCAGCCTTGCATCCTTTGCTTCCTTGCTCTCTCTAGACATTTTCATGTCTGTTAGTTTATTTAGTTCTTCCAAGGGGCGAGAAATGATTTCATCTATGTCATAGTTCCTGGTCTGTAGATAAGTAATCATGACCGCCCTTAACTCATCATCTTGAGTGTTTGGTCTAGGGGCAGCCCTGATTGCGGCTTCCATGATACCTAAAGACCTAGTGGAACTTTCTCCCCTTAGCTTCCCTTTCCTCCTCCTCAATATCCTCAGGAGTCATTATCCTTTTCCTTTTGTCACCCACCGACCTTTGTGACTTAGGGTGGAGAGAGCTTTGGTCTTCATTTCTTGGAGTAGCATCGAGGCTCTGGCCAGAGAGAGGCTGTGATACACCTTCACCGGCAGGTGTTTCACTGAGGGAATGGATTGTTGAAGTTATGGGTTCTATGATAGTGCTTACAGGTTTTATCACCAGGCCTTTAGTTGAGGTTTTCCCTTTGAAGCTAATCTCAAGGTCTAACTCAACATCCAGTTGACAAATGACATTACCTGATTGCCTTTGTCTTCTTGCTTTAAACACTTCAACAATCCAGTCTTGAATTCTTTGAGCCATCCTGTCAGCTTGCCTGAATTGACTTGGGTTGGCAAGTGGCATGTTGACTAGATCAAGACCTTTATAGTAGGTTAAGGTCTGAAAATTAAAGATTTCTTGCTATCCTTGAACTCTTTGAAGTAAGAGGGCTCTTCTATCAGCATCATACCTCCCGCCAATAATGTAATTAGAAGCTCCTTGGGGTGACACAACCCTTGGAATTCCCTCCTCAAAAAGACTCTGAATGAATGAGTCCAGTGAGTCCACATTAATGTGAACTTGAGAAGGTTGTTGAGTATGAACAAATGCAAGTGAGGATGGTGAGTCCTTAATGTCCATACTCTATGAAGAATTCCTAAGCTTTGTGATTGTTATGACTTTCTCCTTCTTTTTGGTAGCATTACCCACTTGCACAGGTGAGCTAGGAGTTAGATATATGACATCCACAGGTTCTTGTGTTCCTGGATGAGCACCTATTAAAGGTCTCCCAGCTAGTTTTTCTTAAGATAAGATATCTCAAATTACTGATCATTGACCTTGTTTTGTAAGGTAGTCACCTGAGATTCAAGGTGGCTAACCTTATAGACTAAATAGGATCATATTTATGATAGTTTTTGCAACTTTAGTCTTATATTCCCCTCATCTTCATCAGAAGAATCATTAGGGGATGAGATAATTGGACCAAAATCTTCTCTCTCATCACCAACAATTGTTCTTTGCTGCTGGGTTTCCCTTGCTTACTGACAACCTCCGTTAAAGTGTCAATGGGTTGAGTTGCCATAATTGAGGTCTTAAAGATGTAATCACTTTCAAAAGTGAGAGCCTCTTCAATATGCACCTCCTGAACAGGTTCAAGGAGATCCACCTCAGTGATAGGTGAATGATGTGGTCTAGACATAGGAGAGGTATGAACACTCATCTCTCTTTAAGTAGGGGAGGAGTAGAAAGACTTATGGTACTGATGGATGTAGATAGTATATATATTTTAATAAATATTTTACGCACAGATTCAGTTTTAATTGGTTATTACAAGTACTAAAAATACATACAAAAGGCAAGTGTACCTGTCGTGTGGTAATATAGTGTTGGTAAGAACCGAGTATCAATCCGTGGACACACCTAGCCTACTAAACAAACTTGACGTTTGACTATCAGCTTTGGTTTTTGTTAAAGAAAATGATAAGTTGCATTGGAAAGATTTTTAGGGTTTAAAAACAATGATAAAAATAAAGTAAACTAAGATTTGAAGCGTTTGGATTTAAAATCAGGGAATAAAAGTTATCATCCTAATTAGACTCCAGTTATGTAACTGTGATGAATTGGTGGTGTGATTTAAAGATATGGATTAATGTAATTATGTTAATGTTTATAAAGATGAGCTGACGCGATTTCTCGTCTATCCTGCTGCCGTAGTGACTAGGATCATGCCAGGTTGAGTTTTACTGCTTAGATCAAAGCCCAAGTAATGTAGGTAAATCTTTTGTGACCTATTTGACATACGATTTCTGAAAACGTAACTTAATGTTAAAAAGAGAGTTGATCAAGTTCCTTCCTAACATACCATTAATTTTAGGAAACCATAACATTACTGAAGATTTCTTAAACTAATAAAAGGGAACCCGCAAATGATTAGAAAGTTAAGGTGTTATGATTTCTAATAATCATTTCTAGTTCATTAGCCATGGATTTATTATGAAGACCAGTTTCGCGAATGAAAGTTAATCGTAGGGTTTTCAACCTTGTATAACAATCACAATCACAAACCATAAATTTATAACTTTCTGTTCAAATGTAGATGCTACCCATCAATAGTTTTTCCAAGAGCACCATAACATTAACATAATATTTATCATACCATTAGTTCATCACAAATTACATAAGTTTCATCCGACTAGGATGATAAAAAGGAGTTTAGCTCATAATGAGCTTGAACATAACAACAGATAACAAAGAAGATAGATATGTAATCATTGGTGAAATGGAACAATCGATAATCCACAATGGATGACGTTTAGACGGTCCCGAGCTTCTTCCAAGTGTTGTATGCACCTCCCGAGCCTCCAAATGACCTTGAAGTCTTGATTCCTGAGAGAGTTCTGTAGAGTAACTCTCCCACCAAAGCTTGTCAAAATGGTGAATTTAGGCTTCTATTTATAGGCTTTCTGGAGTGTTTAAGCATGGCCCCGTGCCCAAAAGGCATGGCCTGTGCTAGTACAATGCTTATGAAAGTTGGTCGGCTCGTACATGCAGGTTGTGTCGGGCACGACCCCGTGTAAAATGGGTCACGACCCCGTGTTGGAGGTGGGGCACGGCCCCGGCCTCATGGGGCACAGCCCCGTGTCTACTTTTAGGGGACAATACTTTTTGTCTTGTCAGATGTCCAAACACGGGGGTGTGTTAATTTAGCACGGGGGTGTGTTTCCGGCAAAGCATGGGGGCATTCTTAATGAGGCACGACCCCATGCTTGGACTCCAAAGCTCGGATTACTTCAATTTCTTTTTAAATATGCTTCTTTTGTCCATCTTTCCATTTTAAACACCTGAAAACACAATTTAACATTTCAAGTACATTTTCATCATTTTAAGGAAGATATTAAGGAATAATTGATGTGCTTTTGATAGGATTTTTATGTATAATTTAGAGCACATCAAACATCCCCACACTTGAACTTTGCTTGTCCTCAAGCAAAATTCACTTAAAACGACAAATCCACCAAAAACCAAATAAATCAAATTATAAACATGTCTTTCTAGAAATACGCAAGTAAACATTATTTTCATCCAAATATAAATATTCTAAGCATATGTAAAATGATATCCTAGCAAGCAATAGATTGGTTAGTAAAGATTATTATAATGTAAAAATCCACACTTCTCACAAGATGCATTCACACTCAGCTAAATATATGGAGTCATAATCAAGATTAAGTATAATTAATACACTCAATTGCCTAGTATGACTAATATCTCATATAGGAAAACACACTTTATATCAAGTTGGTATACCTTGAAATCCTTGGATGTAGTAAAAGCTAAGAATATTATGATAACTTCAAGTCTTGCTACAGGAGCAAATACATCTGTGTAGTCAATTCCTTCTTCTTGTGTGTATCCTTGAATAACTAGTCTTACCTTATTCTTGATGACAAGTCCTCTATTATCTTTCTTGTTCCTAAACACCCATTTGGTTTCTATGGTAGTATTCCCTTAAGGAAGAGGACATAGATTCTAAACCTTTTGTCTTTTGAATTGAAGCAGCTCCACTTGTATAGCTTTAACCCAACTTCCATACTTTAAAGCCTCATCAACTTTCTTTGGCTCTATATGGGATAAGAAACAAGAGTAAATACAAAAATTTGCATCATGGGTTTGTCCTCTTGTTCTCACCCCTAAGTCAACATCTCCAATGATGTTTGTGGTGGGATGGTACTTGTGGATCCTTAGTTGAGGGATCATAACAATTTGCTTAGAGAGATCTAAATTTGAAAATATTAGATCTGGCAATTGTAATTCATCCACCACATCAGCACACTTATCAAGTGAAACTTGATCCAATGAGTGTGTGACATCATTGATGTTATCTTCAATGGAATGCTTGTTAGCATCAAGAAATTCTTGATCACTATCACCACCACCGGGTGACCTCCCACATTTGAAGCTCCTTCATTTGAGTTTTGTGCCTCTAAGATGGAATTTGAAGGCACCTTAGATGTATCAGCTGGATTTGTCATTGTTGTGCTAATAGGGACTCCATCTCCAGGGTTAGTTACAACTGGAGCTAAAGTAGTATGACTTGATGGTCTTCTTAGCTCAAATATTGGGTCAGGATCACCTGCTGATAATATATATGTGGATCTTGAAACATGCTCACAAGATTTGTTAAAACAATTAGTAACTAAATCAAGATCAAATAGCCAATCAGGACCATAACCTTTCACACTGGGAGTATGCTCATTGAAAGTCACATTGACTGACTCCTCAACTACTTTAGTTCTGAGATTGTATACTCTATAATCCTTGGCTTGGAAAGAGTATCCAATAAAGTGTCCATCATTTGATTTCTCATCAAACTTGGCAATATGATCTTTGGTATTCAAGATGGTACAAGGACAACCAAATGACCTAAGAAAACCAATGAAAGGTTTCCTCTTATGCTAAAGTTCATAAGGAGTCTTACCATGTGTCTTAACTACTAAAACTCTGTTTTGCACATACCAAGTAATGTTCACTACTTCTGCCTAGAAGGTGATGGGCAGTTTAAAGTGAGACAACATAGTTCTTGCAACTTCAATAAGTTTCCCGTTTCTCCTCTCAGCACACCATTTTGCTGAGGAGTCCTAGGAGCATTATTTTGTCTTGTAATACCTTTTTTATCACAAAATGTATCAAGGATTTGGTCCTTGAATTCAGTTTCTTGATCACATCTTATGGTTTTGACCTTGTGATCATATTGATTCTCAATCTTTAAGATAAAAATCTTCAAAATCTCAAGAGTCTCATCCTTAGTTCTAAGAAAGAAAACCCAAGTGAACCTTGTAAAGTCATATGTAAACACCAAATAGTAAGAGGTCCTTCCTAGAATCATTACATTGGTGGGGCCAAAGAGATCCATATGTAATAAGTGTAGGGGAGTAGTGATGGAGTTTTTTATTCCTTTGGCTTGTGAGATATCTTGTGGTGTTTCCCTTTGAGGGATGCAACAAAGTGTTTCCCTAATTGATAAAGGGCTTTTGGTCGGATTCAAAAATCACCGCGATCTGCAAGTGAAGTACTCATCTCCATCAATTCGAATAAAATCTCGTAAGTTAAACATATATTTAGGTTCAATGAAGCATGGGGAACAAAAGCCTCATGGTTAATTTGGTTAAGAACATTGAATTGATGTTCAATTTTGGGATTTGTCAAACTAGGGTTCATAAGATTTGGGAGTCTTACTTGAGTTAATTATTTTAAGAATTTAAAACGGGGATAAATCGTGGTTAAGGCCTTTGGTTTACTGGTAACATGCTTGCAGTGTGGACTTGAGGTCTCGGGTTCGAACCCGGGGACCCTCAATCCATTCTTTTGGTTTTTTTCAATTTTTAAAAATATGTAAAAGAATTCTGAAAATTTTTAAAAATAATTTTATAAACTTTTTGTATTTTTAAAATCACTTTACCAATTCTACGAATTTATTTCTTGAATAATTTAAACATTTTATAAAACAAGAATTATATTTCGTATATATTTGTATAAAATAGATTCTAAATAATGATTTAAAATCATTATCTACATATTATTGTTTAAATTATGAGTATGTTAAAATTATAAAAGTTATTCAAATTTATAATTAAACTTTGTTACGAATAAGTTTTTTATGCATTTCTTCATACTAGAAGGCTCAATTAGTATATTTTTATTGAATTAAATACATAAATAATTATCTCATTTTATTTAGGTTAGTTAATAAAACCCCTAAATACCACTAAAAACCCTAGTCCTCATTAATACATTAAACTTATTGTTGGACTTAAATCTTGTAAATATATATATGATTTAGGTGCCTATTGAAGCAATTACGTTGGAACGACATTTATTAATAATTATCATTTATATACATATTGACCATGTGAATTTCCTTGCCTCTTTTTATATTATTTCACACCATTTTGGGGTGAAACATGTTAAACTTATTAACTTACACTTAAATATTTTATACTTGTAATTGCCTTGCAATTCATACCTATATTTTGTCATGGTTATTTGTGTTATTGTAAGTTTTATATGAGATACATTATATGTTGACAATCATTAACTATTGCTAGCTTGACGATATCATAGATCTATGGGTCTGGCAAGCCTATCTGGTGTTAAAGCCGATGTATTGCCGGCTCCTGATGACGTATGACTTGTTCATCATGGGAACCAAATACACTTAGCTAATCGTTATAAACTTGTAATCTTAATCTTGGTCAAGGTTTGATTGTAGCTATATGTGTTCTATAATCTTGCATAACTCATAACCTATGACATGAATTGCTACTTGTAACCTTTTTGATATATTTATGTATATTAAACCCTTGGAAACTCACCAACTTTCATAGTTGAC